>JAODAL010047746.1:0-29614 GCA_025379985.1 Phyllomedusa bahiana | reverse complement strand
AGTAACGCCAACACTACTTATCAACTATGAAATCGCTTGATAATTGCCGATAGACTACGACCCAATGACGTAGTCAACGTAATCGTAAACACTATTTTAACTGTTTCAATTTTTTTTTGTTTATTATTTTTAGTGCATTTTCTGTTCTCCTTTGTTTTCTTTAAAACAATTGGACAACCCTTGTCCTATATCTGTACATTACCTTTTCTCAAGCCCTGTGGAAAAAAGTATTCATTATTTATAAAGTCTTTTTAAATTTTGAAAAGCATTTAAATTTTATCTGACTTATTTTTTATATGAATAACATTACATTTAAAAGAAGAAAATTCTGTAGTAAATACTGATAAGTCAAACAGAAGCAAATTCATTTCATATGGTTTTGTATTATCTAAAGTTATGAATTTCTGATCACACTGAAAGTATATGTAAATGAAGCCAAAGCCCGCACAAAAAAATGAAAATTTATTTAAAAATTCCCAAAGAGTTTTGCTCTTGTAAAATTTTTTTATTTGTCTGGCAAGTAGAGTGTAGAGATAATGCTATTCAGTTTACCACAGAAATCAGCATTTTGCACAAAGCTGGGAATAAAATGAATTAATATAGTACTTGTCTTCACATAATTGGGCAGAAACTTTAGCTCTAAAATGTGCGAAATGTTAAGAAAAAAAAAAATTACATTTCGATTTCGTTACTGTCATTATACGTCTTAGAAAAAAATGTAAAAAACAAAATTATTCACATACTTGGCATATAATCCAGTTAGTGGTGGTATATATATATCTATATGAAGATAGGACATCTTTTAGATTTTCCCTGCATGCTAATACCTGACCACACCCCCTACACAGGGCACAACGTTTTTATGGGCCCAGGAGCATCTATGCTAACAAGGACCAGTGATCTTCAGTGCTTTTTCAGTGATGAATTTGATTTACTGTGAGCAGAAATAATGGCCATCAATGATGCTAGAGATGTTAAATATAGAATTGTGCAACAGCCAGGTCAAGTTTTGCCACTAAGCTCTTTTTTGAGAAGCAAGTTTTCACAATACAAAAACAAAAAGTAGGACATGTGCATCCTAAAGTTAAGAAATGGTCTCATTTAGTTCATTTAAAAAAAATCAAGAAATGTTATGTTCATCCTAAAACTTAAAACAAAAGCCAAATATCCCTTATCTTTTGTGAGCATTGTATATATACAGCACATACTATACATTTAAAAAAAAAAAAAATTTTTTAAACTTTTTAAAAAAACAAAAATTCCCCTTATGTGTCTACATGTGTCATTTTAGGAGTGGGAAAAGGGTTCTAGTGGTAACCTTAAAAGCTCTAGTGAACGCCATGCCCAAGAGTGTTGAGACAGTGCTGGAAAACAGTGGTGGCAGCACAAAAATATGCACTTTGGGCACAATTTGTCCATTTTCACTTAGGGGTGTACTCATTTTGTTGCCAGTGATTTGGGCATTGATGACTGTGTTAGTTATTTTGAAGGCACACCAAATTTACACTGTTTTGCAAGCTGTACACTGACTACTTTACATTGTATTAAAGTGTCATATCTTCAGCGTTCTCCCATGAAAAGATATAATACAATATTTACAAAAATAATGTGATAGATAATGTATATGGCATTACCTATTTTGAAGTACAAACATGGCAGGAGCTAACCTTGCTAATGAGCAAGTTCCTTATGCCCCAGGTGGCAACGGTAGCATATGCCCACACACCAAATAAAGTTGTAGCTGGGAACAGACGGGAAGGTCAGGACAGGTGGCAAAGGTTTGGGGTCAAGGGACGAGGTAATCAACGTGTTGAAAATGGGCCACGTTAGCTAAGAGCAAATCAGAATATCATAGTCGTAGTGCTAACAAGTGGTTTAAAATATAACTTTACTATTATCGATTTAAAAAAGAGTTAAAATTCAAATCATTACTTATCATCCAGACAGCAGAAATCACATTCTGATAGTCAAAAAAATTCCATATAGGAAAAACTTACAGTTTTGCTGGTAGACTCGTTGTGTAATTCACTTTCTAACAGTTAGGACAATTCATTGGGTCTAGTGGCCCAATGCTTTTTGATTATCCATGTCGCTATAAAGGATCAAAAAGATGGTATAATCTTTCCTATTACGATTAATAGCTATGATGTATCCCTGCTATATACATCACAGAGTCATCGTCCCAAAAAGAACGGCCCCATATGGCCCTTGAATGCCCTACAATTACCCTATAGTGCCAACATATATACCTCATACTAAAACACCAAACTAAGCTCCAACGCGTTTCCCCCTCTGTGCCAACTGAGGCTCTGGTCTGAATTTTCAGACTTATCTCCTCGGGGCTTATCGTAATGTCTCCTAGGTTTCTTTCATTCTCCCCCGAGGAACCTTTTGTAAAGACAGAGGGAGAAACACGTCAGGAGATATGTGTGAGTACCAAATTACTGTGGTACGTTTTGTGACACCATATGGGTCAATGTCACATAAGGTGGGGTTAGTCCCTACTTTAGCCTATGAAGAAATCCTTGAAAGTGATTTTCCCTATTTCTCGGAGTTATGGGACCTCAGGAAAAGTTGCCCTGAGTCAGTGGATGAACCCAAGCAGAAGAGAGATAACATGCTACCCAATTGGTCTCTCCAATTTGCATTTACTGTTATGTCAGGTGACCTAGATGAGCAAGTCTTGCTTTCCTGTACATGGCCTTGGAGCAGACTTGCTTTATTAGGTGGGTAAAAAGTGGAATGAGGTTGTCCAGCAACTGGGACTCCTGAAACCCTATCAGAAGACTTTTCTGGATCTTGCCCTTGAACACCTTTTGAGTGGCCACTTGGGAGTCCAAAGAAACAATGAGTGGGTCTTGCAGAGGGTTTTTTGGCCAGAGGGGGCTCATGAGGTCACAGAGCATTGTGAATCATGTCCTCAGTGCCAGATTTCTGCCCCTATTCCACAATTTCGCATTTCGCTGGTACCCTTGCCCATTCTTGAGTTATCCTTTGAGTGTGTTGGGATGGATTTAGTGGGCCCCTTAGTGAAGTCAGCATGTGGACAACAATACATCTTGGTCATAATGGACCATGTTACCCGATATCCCAAGACCATACTCCTGTGCAATCAGTCATCTAAAACAATTGCCAAGGAATTGCTCAATTTTTTTGTAGAGCTGGCATTCATAAAGAAATTCTTACAGAATCCCCTTTATGTCTAAGGTAATGAAGAAACTTTGCATGCTATTTAAAGTGTCCCAGCTATGGACTACATTCTATCACCCACAGACAGATGAGTTGGTCAAGCGTTTTTACAAAATTCTGAAGCAGATGTTGAAGAAGATAGTGGAGAATGATGGGAAAAATTGGGATTTTTTTTATTCTCCTACCTACTGTTTGCCATCACGGATGTATCCCAGTCATCCACCGAGCTTACACCATTTGATCTCTTGTATGGACGGCATGTGGCAAAAGAGACATGGGAAGGTTAGGTCACCCTATACAAAATCGTGATAGAGCATGTCTCACAAATGCAAAATAGGATTGCAGTTGTTATGCCCATTGTTAAAGAGCATATGGAATGGGCACAAATGGCTCAGAAAGCCAGTTATGACAGAGGGGCCAAGGTCCATACTTTCACACCAGGATATGGAGTGTTGGTGCTGGTCCCTACAGCCAAAAGTAAATTTATAGTCAAGTGGCAGTACCCATTTGAAATTATTGAAAGAGTAGGGGAGGTGAACTACAATCCTAAACAGATTTACCATGTAAATCTGAGAAAACCCTGGAAAAGAGTCTGTCTGATGGACAGAAGAAACAGGTCAAACAATTGGTTTTTAGGGAACCAAAGGCAGAAATCGAGGAAAAACACCCTTATAAAGCATGATATTATAACAGATCCAGTGGAGAAGGAACATGTAAAACCATACAGAATTTCGGAGGCTAGGAGAGGGGCAGTCTCAAAAGAGATTAAGGGTAATTGAAGAGTCCCATACTGAATGGTCAAGCCCCATTGTGCCAATTCCGAGTACAATCAGGTTCTGTAACGACTTTAGGAAATTTAAGGCAGTCTCTAAGTTTAACGCTTACCCCATGAACTCATAGACCAGCTGGGTACTGCCCAGTACATAAAAACATTAGACTTAAATGGGTTGTATCATTACATTAAATGGTCTCAGAATAAGGGGACAGTGAAAACAAGCAAATTTGCAATCGGATGTCATTTGCAAAGCTGTCTTGTTTTCACTGTCTTCCTTATCTTCATTTTCTGTAAACACTGTTCCCCAGTGCTGGTCGGATTCCAGCTCCTTTCATTTCATTGGCTGACAGTTCTACTAATTTACGTTCTGTCTTGACCCCTGGTTGTATTCACGGGAGCGTGCATTCCTGTCTCTCTCACTCAGAATAAGGGTCCTGGCAACATTTTACTCTGCACAGCCAGCAGCTTCACAGTAACACTGCAGCTGCTTCTACAATCAGAAAACAGCAGGATTGTGCTTGGTGCCTAATGCTGCTGTGTGTAAACATAGAAAGGAGACAGATCTGTGCTGCTCTGGATGAGTTCATAGAACAGTGGATTCAACTGTAACAAACCTCCAGCTGTGAGAGGAGTAGGGATCAGTGCTCTGAGTTTATAGAAGACTGTCTAGACTGAATGCAGGACTGTTGTATGTAAACATACAGCTCTTACAAAATAAGACTGCATAGGGAGAGGAACGACACAGTGACATGTGGGCTCAGACAGAGAGAGGGGGTGGGGGTAGAGTAGGGATGTGCTATCCCCTCCCACTGATCTCAAACAAACACACTGACTTGAGAGCGAGCACGAACAGTGAAAGGGGAGGGATGATGATATCGCCCTTCAGTTAAGAAACACCCAGCTGGGAGGGGAAGACACTCCCTTGGATTTGAGGATGTAAGAAAATCAAATTATAAAAAACAGACAAACTGATGAAGCGATAAATCCCCTTTAACAAAGGGTTATAGGCAGATATCCATGACTGACTCCACTGAAAAGAAAGCAGCGTTTTCCACACCCAAAGAGTTATTCCAATATGTGACAATGCCTTTTGGTCTACATGAGCCAGTCAATGTTCCAAAGAATAATAAACTGGGTTTTAAGACCACATCACAGGTACACTTCTGCATACCTAGATGACATAATCATATATAGCCCTGACTGGAAGACGCATCTACTGATGGTACAAGCAGTAATTGACAAACCCGAGCAATGTAACATTGGTCTAGAGGTGGCCAAATACTTGGGGTGTATAATTGTAAGGGGTGTAGTGAAGGCCCAGAATGACTAGGTTAAAAATTATGCCCAGCCAGTCAACAAAAAAACGAGTAAGGATATTCTTGGGCATCACTGGATACCATAGGTGGTTTATACCAAATTCTGTGGCTTTAGCAGTCCCTTTGACTGATCTCATCAAAGGTAAAGAGTCAGTAATGGAGAAGTGGTGCCCGGAAGCAGAGAAAGCATATCAGACCTTAAAGCAAGTTCTGTGTTCACAGCTTGTACCGGTCATTCCTTACTTTAAGAGGGAGTTTGTGGTACAGAATGAGCTTTTGAGGCAGGTATAGAAGCCATTTTGTCATAAGTCAGCAATGGAGTAGAACATCTAATAATGTACCTGAGCCAGAAGAACAAACATGAGAAAAATTATGCAGTGGTTGAGAAAGAGTGTATGGCCATCAGATGGGCTTTGGAGTCACTCATGTACTATCTGTTGGGGAGGTAGTTCAGGCTAGTCACAGACCACGCCCCTCTAAAGTGCTTGTACCTGAACAAAGAAATAAATAGTAGAGTAACAAGATGGTTTCCTACAACTATACAGCAGAACAAAGGCCAGGGAGACTGCAGGGAAATGCTGATGCACTTTCGAGAGTGCACTGTTGTTTAGTAGCAGTTGTCCATTCCTATGGGCCTGAGCAGAGGGAGGAAAGTGATATATAACAAAAATGTCTGGTATAGTGCTGGATGGAAGGTGTCACGCTGCCCTGGACCGCAGACATGCCCATGCCTTTACTGTGTCCTCTGTTGCACTCCCTGTCCATGCTGCGGCTCTTGTTTAGGACTGCAGGCATGGCCGGCTCCCTGCTGTGATTCCTGTCCCTGCTGCAGTATCTGCTGTTGTGTCGGCGGCAACATCCGCTGGCATATTCAACTCACCTATCCTTGCTCCTGCTCCGCAGTATCCTGTGCCCGCATGCGGGCACTAAGGGCACTGTTCTGAGATTTAAAAGGACATTGTCCTAATTACCCGACATATTACCTGTGACCTATTGTGTTATAGGGAACTTCCTGCTCCTGCCTCAGGTTCAGTTAATTGATGCCCTTCATAGAACTTGACCCATGGCTGCTGTATTGTTACTGTTATCCAGTGTTCCTGAGTTAACCCCTGGTTTTCCAGTGTGTTACTCTACTGCTGTTTACCTGCGGCTGCACCAGTCTGCTATCTGCTATCCTACAACTGTTATCCTGTCATTGTACCTGCAAGTTACCTGACTGGGACTCTGTCACCTGTCTACGGCTATAACTGCTGTGACCTTCACCTCTACCTGTACCCAGTGTTTTTCGTCCAGCACTTGAGCTGTCATTGTGAGTGGCCACGTCATGGGTAGCAACCTGGGAGTACCTCATAGCAAAGTCCAATCTGCCTTGTGGCGGCTCCGGTGAAGACCGAAAGCCCCTTAGACTCCGCTCCCTGGTGTGGTCTGCTTCTATGCCATCACAGAGGATCCACAAATTCCCGGTGCATACTGTGCTGATCATTTCAGTACAAACTAACCCTCAGATTCATTACAGTATGAACTGACCCGTCAACCGTGACAGAACGAACTGACCGGCTGGGTTTGTCACAGAACGAACTGA
Source organism: Phyllomedusa bahiana (assembly GCA_025379985.1). Taxonomy (NCBI): domain Eukaryota; kingdom Metazoa; phylum Chordata; class Amphibia; order Anura; family Hylidae; genus Phyllomedusa; species Phyllomedusa bahiana. The sequence continues at coordinate 22,752 of JAODAL010047746.1, read as the reverse complement.
CCATGGATCCCGCCAGATATCCTGCACACTGCAGCCATTGTTTCCTGTCATAGCATCCATCTGGAGTAGATTCTCCAGGAACTTCAGACAATTACCACTCATCTGGATGATGTTCTGTCTGCACTGACAGGGGATCTGGAAGAATTCCTGTGTGCATTCCGCAAAATCTTTGAACAACCTGGGCCCAGCACCTCAGCTGCATCGTCCCTGCTCCTTTTCCAACACGGTGATTCCACGGTGGGCCAATACGCCATCCAGTTTCACACTTTGGACACGGAGCTCGCTTGGAACAATTAGCCCTTGTGGCAGCCATCTGGGGGTGCTCTTTCATGTGCGTATCACGGACGAGCTGGCCAGTGGTGACCTACCAACTACCCTGGATGACCTTATCACTCTGAATACTAGGATTGAAATCCATTTTGCAGAGAGAGTCAGAGCTTCGCCAGCAGTCAACGTCCTCCCGGCCTCGCAACCCTCCACGCCTTGTACCAGTATCTCCAAGTTTCCCTCATCTGGCACCCACTTCTCAGCTAGATAAACCTATGCAGGTGGACTATGTTCATCTCTCCTCAGAGGAATGCACTCACTGATGAAGTCAGAACCAGTGTCTATATTTTGACAGTACCAGGCACTATCTAAAAAATGGCCCAATTCACCCGACTGTGCCCCAGAAACCCAAGTGGGAAGGTTATGTGGGTGAGGTTACCTTGAGTAATGAAGAATCCTTTCTCGTCTGACCACACCGGTTACTCTGAGTTTTAATTCCGGCTCTAAGTTTGAACTTCTTTTATCCGTCAATGCTGTAGAAGTTCTGCTTGCCTGTCTCCTGTCTGGAGAAACCACTGCGTTTCTCCTCCATCCACATTGAGATTCCAAAGAAACCTTTCTAGTTCTGTACCAAGTCTCTGTCTCTACAAGATCCTATAAGAAGGAAATTTCATTTCTAGTTCTTGCCTTGTTCCTCTGCTTCAGTCCTGCTTAGTCTTCAGTGGTTCTGACTTCATGCTCCGTCGTTGGATTGGAAAACGGGTGAATTTATCCAATGAGACAAGCAATGCCATTCACACTGTCTCAAGCCTGTCCCTCTGGTGTAATCCTTCCCACCCATTTCCCTGGTTGTTGCTTCTGTTATTCCAGCGGTGGATTCCCTAGTCCAGGTAGATTCTCCGGTCTGTCAAGGCATCTCGCAGTAACACCCATCTCTCCCTCTGCCTACCATTTCTGCTGTTCCAGTTCTGCAGGTCCAAGACGATCATCAGGGCTAGTGACCTGGGGGTTCCTCGCAGGGAAGTTTGGCTGGCCTTGCAGCGGGCTCCTGTGAGGACTGGGGGCCCCTTTGACTCCACTCCCTGTCATGGTCTGCATCTATAGAATCTATGCTAGCGATGATCACAGAGGATCCACAAGTACCTGGCACCCCCCATGTCAGTGTATACTGACACTGCTGGTCAATACAGTACGAACTAATCCTCAGATATGTTACAGTACGAACTAACCCATCATCTGTGACAGAAGATATATCTCTCCTAGATTCCTTCTCTGGGTGAAGAAGCAGAGGAGACCACACCTGAAAGGTAATCAATTAGTATAGCAGGTGGCTATAGGAATGCAGTCATGGGCTGTTCATTTTCCTTCTGGCTGAGCAAGTGGGTTAGTAGAGATAAGCCTTGGTGAGTGACAAAGGATTGCAACACGGCTAGGTTTTTGGTAAGCTGGGTGGGAGAAGCCCTGAAGGACTTCTGCTGTTTAGTCAGTGCCAGACAGGCAAGATTTTATTTTGCTGTATTGTTATTGTTATGTTTCTCTATAAACATATACTATTTTGCAATCATTGCCTAAAATAGGTCTTTTTAAAAGGCTATCTATGACTGTTTTTGAAAAATAAAACAGTACTACATCTGTGTATGTGTTATTGCCTGGGCTTAAGGCTCATACCCATTCAATTATATTAGACTGAACTTTAATCCTAGGCACAGCCTGTGGAAAGATATGGCACCATTTAAGGAATGGAACTGCAATGCACACAGAAAAAAAAGTATAACCATTGTACACTATCTATCAGAGAAATAAAATGCTAATACAATAACATACATACATCACTTTATTTAACGCTGAAAGAACAATAAACATATTTGATTTATCTTTCTTTGTTTTTACTCTGAAACCAACATACAAATACTTTTAATTAAAAACCTATTTTTTCCTTTTCTTCATTAAAACTAAACAAACCATGACATAGCTTATCAAAATATCTATTAGATTGTATATAAAAATGTCTAAGTAAATGCTTTCCTCTTTTAATGTTATGATATAAATTACCAAAATACAATGATGAGTTACAAAACTTTGCATAATGAAAAGCCTCAACTTTTTTATCCTACTGATCTGTGAATGTTTGTGTTCGGCAATGAGCCATTCTATCTAATTATCTTTTCCTAATTTATTTCTCTTATCACAGTACATTTCTTTTTTTAAACAAGAATAATATTTTATGAGTCGGAGCCTTAGGGTTATAGGCTACAGTACACTGATTGAAGGATAGAATACTGGTCCTCCCCTACTCCACTAGATCAAAGAAAATAAGTTTAGCTAGGGAAGAAATCAAAAAATTATGAGGGAAAAAATTGATTTTGTAAACTATTTCATAGTACACGGGTAAAAATAACAGTATAGAACATACTTCAGAGTGGTGTAACAATAAGAAGTCGTCCTAATTTCATTTGTCATTTGTCAATGCATTGTACACTGAAAATTTTGATCAGGGTTTTTCAATGAGAACAGTGCAGCCACTAGACCCGCGCTTTTACATTAGAGATGAACTACTGACTTCACCCTGCTCAAAGATGCTTGGCAATGCTGTCAACACATCTCAGCAGAAATTATGGAATGCTTTATCTGCCCTACATGAAGCTTTGTGGAAGTAGGAAACAGAGTAGGGAATTTAGGAAGACATATATCTTCTTGCATGTATTGATTAGGAAACTCAACTGTTGCAGAACCTAAAAACTACATTTAAAAAAATACTGTATATATGTAACTTTATCTTAATTAAATAAGTAACACACAAGACACAGCAAGAAAACTACACAGCATTCAATGAATGAAAGATCTGAAATTTAAAAAAAATATAAAATTTCACATAACCTTAATTAAAAATATCCTAATTTATTTTTTATTTTTTGGTCTATCCCCTTCAAAGCAGGATGGTGGTTCAGGGGTTAGCACTGTTGCTGTGCAGGCACTACTGTTTTGGATTCAAATCCAACCAATGGCAACATCAGCATTGAGTAAAGTCTGGTTCTTATCTACATTGTTTTATCCATTCTCCCGTTCAGTCATGGGAACTAAAACTGAAAATAACGGTGGTGCCAAATCCATTTAATGATGGACGCCAATGGTGCCCACCCGACCCCATTGACTATAATGCATGTAGTGCCATTTTTTTACCTATGATTGTTGATAAATCAGTGATGGAGGCTTTTAAAAGGGTTCTACCACGACTTCGCTTCACGTCTCAGGACACTTTGTAACGCACATACGGACAGTTTTTGGTGCACATCAGGACACAAAAATCCCGTTTGATATGGAGAGATATCTATGAACCCTCTACGCTATGTATTACAGGTTTTTATTCCCATTGCTGTTCTATGTGCATTATGGCCCGGAGATTTGTGGGCATTGCCATGTTTGAAATAATATATATAAAGAAAATTTGAATATTAAGGACTGTTTTTTTCTTTGTTGGATAGCTTATAATAGGGGTTCAGGAGAAAAGCCCCAATACAGCCCTTTCCTATGATCGCATATTTTGGATAAGGTCAAGTTCATTTTTTAAAATTGTTGTATGTAGGGTCGCAGCCTAAAATTCCTTGAATTAAAGGGCTTGTATATTTAGTGTTAGTTATATAAATTTTTGCTGCTGTGGTACAATAAAAAAAATACTTTTCTAGTTACACCGATTCCACCAATATCACTCTCCACTATCTACCTGAGTCTTCTGTTGACATCACCACTAATTGGCTAATGCAGCAGTCATGTGACATTACCTAACATCACCATTCAGAAGTGAACAGCTGCAAGTGGTGATATCAATAAAAAGCACGTGGCTGCTGCAGCCAATCAGCAACTGCAGCAGTGGCATTCCTATTGCCAGAACAAATAAGTCAACAGAGGAGCCGTGGCACCAATCGTGGCATTGCGAGAACAGGGATGATTACAAAGGTGAGTACATTGTTTTTTTCTATTTCCCTACAGCAATAATAGCAGTAATTTATTCATATTAAACTACATTAACAACCTCTTTCAGCTTGTAAGGATCATGAAAACAAGGAGTTACTAGAACTGAGCACATGCTTCAAAGAGACTGTGTGTTACCCTTCTTACAACATCTGAGAAAAGCCTTAGGAATGTTTGACTCAATGTTCTGTGCCTAACCTTATTGTATACTGTGATAGGAGATGCTGTAGTGTATTATTGCTCTAAAACATGAGCCACTGTTAAGTTATTGTACCACATGCATCTGTTTCTTTGTGGTTTGGCTACATAGCAATGGAGAATTCCTCCCTGATGAACCATGGTGCTATAGGTGGCAAGGTAGGCCTGACATAGGGATCCTATCGGTGGAGTTGACTGAAGTGAGTAAGACTATGACCAGATTGTGGACATGCCCTCATGCTTACACAGGGCAGGTGTGTTTCCTGCTGTATGGTGGTTGTGTTTTGTAGTGGTTCTTCAAATTACAATTGCCTCAGGATACAATATTTTCAACATACAATGTCACAGACATTGTCAATCTGTGACATATGAGATTTATTGGGAAATTCAGCCAATTGTTATAAATATTTTACTTGTAAAAGTTCTTCATCATGTGTAAGTTCACATATACATCAAAGCTTCCATTCAGAGCCTCTGTCATAGAGGTGGAACTGAATCAATTTAATGGTGGACACCAACAGCACCAGATTCACCCCATTGTCTACAACAGGGTCGATCAGGCTTCCATTGTGGTGTCCGTTGTTTTAATGGAAAAATTAGCGCAGCATGCTACACTATATTTCTGTCATTTTTTATGGAATCTGTGAAGGCTCCAAACGAAATCTCTGATGCAGATGTGAACCTGGCCTTAACTGCTTCATTTATTTAATCTTCATTTTGCAGAACGTTTAGGGGCTTCGGAACCATTTACCAGTTTTCCATAGAGTTACGGTTTCAACAAACAATGGTTGTCTCTGAACCAATTAATATTGAGAGACAGCAAATTAAGTGTGTTGCAGAACCAAAAAGAGACTGACTAAGGGAAAAGCAGTGGCTGTAAAGGAGACTATTAACCTAATCTATGAGACTGCTGACTGTGCTCTGAATAGTAGAGGTGCTGTCCGATTCCCACTCACAATTCTCATTAGTGAGAGCAGTTTATGCACGAAACCAAATCAAAGTGTGTAAGAACTTACAGACATACAGTTACTAGTCCAGAGGACTTCTGGTACAGTGGTACAACATCAGAAGTGAATAGCACTTATGCAAGTGCATAGACTGCATAACATTATCATTTTGGTACAAATGTCTAGAGTTCAGAAACTGCAACAATCTACCCTGTGGTGTAGCTAGAACCTTTAATGCCCCAGGCTGTTGATAGGTTTGCTGCCCGTTTTTAAACACACCTTCACTTTTCATATTGCAACTCTTTTTACAGGCCCTTCCCCGCACTCATAAATCATAATCCTCTCTTTAAAAAATCAAGTTATTATATTTTAAGAGTCAAAACTTTTACTTTTATGTCCATGGTGCGGTGTGAGGGTTTTATATTTGAGGAATAAGTTTATGACTAAAAAGCAGCCCTGGCACTCACCCCCACCAGCCTACATATAATATCCGTCTCCAAATTTTTCCTTCGTTATGCACTTCGCCACTTCCTAAAACAAACACAACAGACAACCAAAAAAGTTAAAATGAAACCACTAATTACAGGGTTGGGGACAGATGTGCATTAATTTTTTACTATCAGAGACAAGTATACATTGAAACTATACAATTGCTGATATAATCTACAATACCGCCAAATAGAAACCACAGAGTGGTCAGACACCAGCTCAGTTCACCATCATATTACAATGAAGCATATCAACACAAAAGCAAAATAACCACTGACATCTTGGGACTCAAAGGAAATTTCTACTCTGTTGTTCTCTTTCTGTTTTCTTCTCCATCCATCTCAGAACACCATGACAACTTCTCCTGGTCAAACAAACATCTTAAACTTCTCACTGTTCCAGTACTTTCCTCCCAATTCCTACTCCCCATAAACTTCCCATCCACCGCTCCCATTTGATGGGCATTTCAGGCCGTTCGTCTGCAGCGATGTCATTGGTGCAGACATTGGGGTTTTGCGGCTTCTAGCGCTGCAGCTGCGCTAAGAACAGAGCTATACTTCACAGCCGTGTTCCCAGCGCACTCTCTGCAAGCACCAGGTAGCAGAGGAAACCTCCACTCCCTGGCCTTTCACCCTTTGATTGCCGTGATCAGTGACCATGACATAATCAAAGGGCTTTCCCCTGCGCTGTCAAGTGCTCGGGACCACCAGTGACCTGACAGAGCCCAGGGAATGGCTGTCTGTGTAACAAGCCAGCGATCAGATCACATTGTGTGCTGCCCTGATTGCTGTCTGTGTCAAACTGATTATAATGTATTAGCATATATGAATATACTAATACATTACTGAGTGTAAAAAAAAGTAAAAAACATAAAAAGTGTAGACAAAATAAATAAGATAAATAATAAAATAAAAATGTAATAAAAAATAATTGTGCATACAAGACACACACGCACACAAAAATCTACACATATTAGGTATCTACAAGACCATAATAACCTGTAGAATTAATCTAACAAGTAATAAAATGTGGAATGTGAATGGTGTAAAAATAATTAAAAATTGAAAAAAAATTCTGCAATAATTTGTAAGTTAACTTAAACTATTCCCCCAAATAGTATAAAACAAGGCCTTATACAACTACACCATTAAAAAAATAAAAAAGTTATGACTGTTAAAATGTTAGGAGGCAAAAACTAAGAAAATGTGCTGGTCATTAAGTACTTTTCAGGTGTTCGGCTTAAGGGGTTAAAGATAATGAATGAGATGGGAATACCCTCTTACCTTTTATTTACTGTATGTTCCTTATCATCACAAAGCTTTAGGCCCCTCTTGCAAGAAGACTATTCCTGTGCTTGCAACTTAGAGTGCACATTTCTTACTGCATTCATCATTTGGCAGTATTGGTCAGTATTTGGCAAAACCAGCACAAGCCCTTACACTTGGATGTAACTATACCACACCCTTTTGACTTGTCTTTGAAAATCAACTTTTCCAATAACAAACACCTGCTTACACTGCCTGAAATATCCATGTCCACTTACAGTATCTCACAAAAGTGAGTACACCTCTCACATTTTCATGGGACAACACTGAAGATATTGCACGTAAACACAATATACGGAAGTCAGTGTACAGCTTGTATAGCAGTGTAAATTTGGTGTGCCCTCAAAATAACTCAACATTCAGCCATAAATGTCTAAACCGCTGGCAACAACAGATAGTACACCCCTAAGTGAAAATGGACACATTGGGCGACATGTATAAATCTCGCCGCTTCAGAGCGCAGGTTTTCGCCAGTTTTCTGGTGAAATTTGCGCCTCATGTATGTTGGCGCTGAGGTGCGCTCATACATGCGGTGCAAAGTCCGCTGCGCCTCGCCAGTGTGTGAGGAGCAGTGCGGGACTTAGGCTCAGTGCGGGACCGCGCCTAAGATTCGCCGCCTGAGGTAGTGCGATCATACATGCCGTGTAAAGTCCGCCGCGCCTCGCCAGGGTGTGTGGGGACTTAGGCGCAGTACGGGACTGTGCCTAATATTCGTCGTTCGAGGAGGTGCGCTCATACACGCGGTGAAAAGTTCACCGCGCCTCGCCAGTGTCTGGGGTGCTGTGCGGAACTTAGGCGCAGTGCGGGACTGTGCCTAACATGTATTCCGATTCGAGACAGGCTGGAAAACAGCGAAAAATCATTAAAGATGTCCGTGCGGCATAGAGTATGAATAAAAAAATCGCCTTTATTAGGTGTAAAACATTATCTAAAAAAGAGCTCAAACCTTCTAAAAAAATACATAAATAAAATCACTTTACAAAAATCAAGAAAGGCGCAACATCAGGACTTTGGATATTGGAAATTGCCGGGAAATTCATTAATTCAAATTCTGTAAGCTATTCTCATTGGTCTGCAGATACCAGCCAATCAGAATAGGAGCGACAGTGAACCATTAAAACCTATGGAGACGTATTGACCAATCAAAATCAAAGGCGGGATAGTTCAAAATACAGTAAAAATGCAGAAAAGAGCTGATTGGTTGAGCTAGCGGGGGCTTGGCTATCTCGGCCAATCAGAGCGCGAGCTACTTTATCCCATTGTAGTCTATGGCCAGATCGGGGCACTGAAATCTCAGCGCCGTGAGGCATGGAGTATTAGTAAATAAATCGTTTTTATTAAGTGTAAAACATTCTCTGTAAAAGAGCTAAAACCTTCTATAAACTTACATCAATCAAATCCCGAACAACGCGTTTGTTGCCGAGACCGGCGCTACATCGGGAATTGGGATATAGAGAATTACCGGGAAATACAGTAATTCAAATTCTGTAAGCTCTTCTCATTGGTCGGCAGAAACCAACCAATCAGAATAGGAGCGACAGTGAACCATTATAACCTATGGAGAAGTATGGACCAACCAAATTAAAAGGTGGGATAGTTCAAAATACAGTAAAAATGCAGAAAAGAGCTGATTGGTTGAGCTAGCGGGAGCTTGGCTATCCCAGCCAATCAGAGCGCGAGCTACTTTTTCCCATTGTAGTCTATGGCCAGATCGGGGCAATGAAATCTCGGCTCTCAGCGCTGTGCGGCATGGAGTAGGATTAAAAAAAATCTTTTTTATTAAGTGTAAAATATTATCTGAAAAAGAGCTTAAACCTTCTATAAACAGACATCAATCAAATTCCTAACAGCGCGTTTGTTGCCGAGGCCGGCCCTACATCAGGAACTGGGATATAGAGAATTGCCGGGAAATACAGTAATTCAAGTTCTGTAATTTCTTCTCATTGGTCAGCAGAAACCAACCAATCAGAATAGGAGCGACAATGACCCATTATAACCTATGGAGAAGTATGGACCAATCAAATGAAAAGGAGGGACAGTTCAAAATACAGTATAAAAGGCAGAAAAGAGCTGATTGGTTGAGCCCAGGCGGCAGATATGAATCCACCAATCATATGTAGTGCGTATATTTTGAGTGGAGAAAGAAAAGCGCGATAGAAGGGCACACTAAAAGTTATTACTGTCTATGGGAAATATTCTAGTACTGTGATTGGTTGGGGGGAAGAGGGGCTCGTCCAGCTTAGATGTATGAGTTCTGCCAGCATTGCTGCCATGGTTAGAGAGGTGTAGGCTGAGCCTGTCAGTGCCGAGACCATACGCTGCGCACTGCATCAGATTGGTCGGCATCACTGTCGTTCCAGAAGGTAGCCTCTTCTAAAGATGATGCTCAAGAAAGATTGCAGACAGTTTGTTAAAGACAAGAAGGCTGAGGACATGGATTACTGGACCTATGCCCTGTGGTCTGATGAGACCAAGTTAAACTTATTTGGTTCAGATAGTGTCAAGCCTGTGTGGAGGCAACCAGATGACAAAGACAAGTGTGTCTTGAGCGCAATCAAGCATGGTGGTGGGAGTGTCATGGTTTGGGGCTGCAGGAGTGCTGCCATCTGCCAAACAGTTCACTGAGGGGACCATGAATGCCAACATGTTCTGTTATGTACTGAAGCAGAGCATGATCCATTCACTTTGGAAACGCATTGCAGTATTCAAGCATGATAATAACACCAAACACACCTCCAAGATGACCACTGCCTTGCTAAAGAAAATGAGGGTAAAGGAGCTGGACTGGCCAAACATGTCTCCAGACCTAAACCCAATTTGAATCTGTGGGGCTTCCTCAAATGAAAGGTGGAGGTCTCCAACATCCACCAGCTCCTCATGGAGTAGTGGAAGAGAATTCCAGTGGAATCCTGTAAAGCACTAATGAACTTCATGCCCAAGAGAGTAAAGGCAGTGCTGGAAAATAATGGTGGCCACACAAAATAATAACAGTTTGGGCACAATTACAATATTTACAAAAATGTGAGAGATTAGCTTTCTTTTTTGAGATCCTGCAGCTTCACTAATCTAAGCCAGGGGTGGACAACCTTGATACAGTAGAGCCTAACTATAGGAAATATGCATTCAAATAGCAGTTTAATACTGCAGGTGCAAACCCTGAAATAACATTGAAATGGGACTAAAAAAAAAAGAAAAAAAAACACAGCATTTTGCTGTAATTTTGCAGTAATCATGGCAAAAAAGTATGGTTTGACCACATTGTGTTAACAGCCCCAAAAAGTGAACTAGCTTATCACAGACATGGCATGGGGAGAAATCTACTGGTTTTAAGATATATGTATGTAGATAGATAGATAGATAGATAGATAGATAGATAGATAGATAGATAGATAGATAGATAGATAGATAGATAGATAGATAGATATCTCAACAAATTAATACTGAATAAATACTGGTATTAAATTTTTAGCGTTGTTACTGGCAAATAAGAAATAAGAAAACAGTAGTTTATTGAAAATATAATAATTAAGATAATGATTAATCTGTATAACTGTAGTGATGACACATCCCAGATATGCAACATGAAGAGCTGAATATCTATTTTGTGCATAAAATAGTACCCATGGTTATCTCCACTACTTTTAGATTTGGCTGTAATCTGTTATGCCAACTTAGAAACTAGGAAAATCTGAGATAGTGCAGGTTGGAGAGTGCAATGGAACAGAGACGCAGGCTGCTGACTTTTTAAGAAGAAGGTGGTTTACTGTTGAACTAAGGTTGCCTTGCCTTTTACATGAACAAAAATGCTGTTTATTTTGGAAGAATAAGACTGTTCATTGTCTATCCTTGAATATAATGGAAATTTCATTCACATCAATAGTAAATAAAATAGGACAGTATGAGCAGATGTGAGATAAATGTGATTGATATAAAAATGTACTTCTCCACCCACATAAACTTCTATAAGTCTTATCATTGTTTATCTTTTTAGTCTAGAAGACATGGGCCCAGAAGAAATTTCTGCTATGGAAGAGGCACTTCACTAATGACTAGAACCTAATGTGAACCTGTCACATAGATTATGCCCCCCTTGCTGAGGACAGCTCAAGCTAGTGTCAGACATGCTGTTCCCAGTGCTGTGTCCCTTATTCTGTAAGATGCTGTAGTTTTAGAGTATTTAGTGCTCCAATCTGCAGTTTTCAGCCAGAAAAGAGTCCAGCTTATTCATGAGCAGGTGTTAGCCCCACCCACCCAATTCTAGCCGTGCCCACCTGACAGTTATTCACATGTTTTTACCTATTTAAAGTAATAGGTTAATCAGTTATGAGGTGGACGGGGCTAGCCCCTGGTGGGCAGGGCATGAATTAAACGGACTCTTTTCATGACTTTTCTAGCTGAAAACTGCAGATTTGAGCACAAAATAGTCTAAAACTGCAGCATCTAACAGAATAAGGGACACAGTGCTGGAAACAGCATGTCTGACACTAGCAAGCGTGGCATAACCTGTGTGACAGGTTTTCTTTACGTTTAAGTTCATTTTCTTTCACTTCTAATATTTCAGCTTCTTAGGGCATTTATTGAGCTAACTGACTCTTCAAAGATGACCTGTGACATCTCATAACATGTTTGTTTTACTAAATACTTTTAAATAACAATTCTGGTACATCTACTCTTATAACTTTGAGTAGTGCTGTTTCTCTGTTATTCCTCCTTCAAATGTATTACTGAAACAGTCAGGTGGGTGTTACCATTTCTCTTTTCAAAGTGGTGTGTCCTGCACGCACTGACTGCACTGATTGGACAATGTCAGACTGTGGATAACATATCACCATCTGGAAACATCTATTTACTATAACAGACATATGTGTATTATGAATAGTCACAGGTTTTCTTTAAAGCCTAAACATTCCCATGTTCCCTTGCAGGTGAATAATTTACTCGATAATGCTGAGATTTGTGTTGAAATGTAATTATCTTGCAGATTTTGGGACAATAATGGGTTTTGCATACCTTGTTGCAGTTTGATTCATTAAGTAATGTAATTTAGGTTAAATTAGGTTATCAAACCTATACATAATATTTTTACTGCTCTCATCAAATGCATTTATTTTTAAAAACAATCTTATGAAACTTTTGCAGGAACTCAAGATATGATTATTTTTATAGTAAATAAAAAACAGAAGCCAGTTATCTTTTACTTTGAATCAATGCAAAGTAATAGAAAACTAACAGACATAGTGAATATTTACTTTGCAGTGCTGGAACTCATCATACCGTATGGCCCACTCATATTAACATTTATTTTTGGCAGGCTCACCGATATTAAAGTGAAGAGCTCGTAACTGTAAAGGAATCTCATTACTCATTACTGTACAAGCAGCTATCAATTTTTCCAATATATGAGGAAATATTAAAACTGACAAAAAATGTTTTAATACTACATACAAATACAACATCCACCTGATCAGTGCCAGAGAGACTCAATTTCTTACATAAATTATCTATAGTTTGAATCAACAGATGAGGAATAATAAGTGTCCAAGGTAAAGAAATAAAAGTTTTTAAGAAGTACTGATTATGCACATGAAGAAATACACATGCATGAGGTAGATTCTGTACCCATATTTGTTCATATCCAAAATAGGACTTCAGTTCCACTAACAACTGTCACTTAAAGGGTTGTTCCTATCGTAGACATGGCACCGTTCTATTGCAGGACTTGCACTAATATATATATAATATATTATATATATATATATATATATTATATATATATACTATATATATTATATATATATATATATTGTTTTTTTTTTTTTTTTTTTAATTGTCATGTGCAAATAAAATACACTACTCACAAAAAGTTAGAGATATTTGGCTTTTGGTTCAAATTTCAGGTTGAACATAACATTTATTGATTTTCTTTTTAAATTGACTTAATGAGACCATCTTTTAACTTTAGAATGCACATGCTCAACTGCTCAAAGTTTCAATACTTTTTGCACAACTTGCTGATCTCTAACAAGCTTAATGGGAAAGTTTACAACAGGAGTTTGAGCCCTGAATCGTCCAATAAATGTAGTGAATCAATTTGAATTGGGATTTTAAACAGTTCACATTTTGACATCATGAGACCAAGACAACACCTCACCATTGTAAGGCTTAAATCAGGATGCTCTCAGATGATAGTGGCCACTGACCTTTGAGTGTCACAGAGTGTCATCAGCAGGTTGCAACTGGAAGAGTCACAGAAAGCCAAAGAAATGGATGTAGTTTATTAATAATAATAATAATAATAATAATAATAATAATAATAATAACAACTTTTATCTATATAGTGCCAACATATTCTGCAGCACTTTACAATTTGGAGGGTGTAGGTACAGACAAAAAAGACATACATTACACAATGAAAAGCCACTTACAGATGAGACACAAATTGTAAGGACCCTGCTCGCAAGAGCTTAAAATCTATTAGGGTTTATGGGTGAGACGAAGGGTATGAAGTGCTAGGTTTACAGCCATGTGACATAAATATGGGGTGGTTTATATAGAAATCGGATGAAGCTGCCACCCAGATAGCACATCTATATACAGATAAGTGCCGAATTGGAGGGACTGACAGAAATGTGTGAGCTAGAGAGTTGGGGGTTAGCCATTAACCCAATCCCAACATGAGACGCATGCATACGTCCTAGCGGGAAGTGACTTCCCGCAAATGGACGTATACATACGTCCTGGTGATCGTGCGGGATTGCGGGCAAGCCGTGCACGATCATGACATGGGACCAGCGGTAAATTACCGCTGGCCTTATGCCACATCACCCACGGCCAGAGGGAGCTCCGGCCACGGGTGTTTAACCCCTTAATTCCGACGATTAATTAAGTTTGTCAGAGCTAAGTCGCAGACAGGAGGAGGGAGCCCCTCCTGCCTGCTTCAGATCGCTTACCCGCCGCCTCCAGGAACTGAAGATCACTTCCCGGAGCCGTCTGTGACATCACGATGTCCACAATTCATTGTGCACTAGGCCCACATATGGGATATCTCTGAAAATGGCACAATCTGGGGAATCAATATTAAGTTGCATTTCCCTGATCACATATACTGTGTTCTTGTGAATAATGGATAAAAATTGAAAATCTGCAAAAAAAAGTGAAATTTTGAAATTTCACTTCCATTTTGCTTTAATTCCTGTGAAACACCTAATGGGTTAACAAACTTCCTAAATGCTGTTTTGAATACTTTAAGGGGTGCAGTTTTTTTGGATGAAGTTATTTATGGGGGTATCTAACATACAGGCCAATCAAAATCGCGTTAGAACTGGATTGGTCCCTAAAAAAATTTATGCAAATTTTCTTGAAAATGTGAAGATTACTACTAAATTCCTAAGCCCCCTAATAACGTAAATAAAAAAAAGACATTTAAAAAAAGATGCCAACCTATAGTAGACATATGGTTGATGCTAGTTATAAGCTATTTTGAGTGGAATAACTATCTGTCTTACACACAAAGATTTTTGAAGTTTGAAAATGGTAAATTTTCCAAATTTTTCACAATTCTTTGAAATTTTTCACAAATAAACTTTGGACCAAAAGACTTTTTGGACCAAAATTTCTTACTATCTTAAAGCACAATGTGTCACGAGAAAACAATCTCTGAATCACATAGATAGGTTAAAGTGTCAAAAAGTTATTCTCACATACAGTGACACATGCCAGATTTAAAAAATGGGGCTCTGTCAGAGAGGCCAAAACTGGCTCTGGCGTTAAGGGGTTAAGGATTCCGGTAGGCAAGACTGAGAAGATGTATTCTCAGGGCCCTCTTAAAACTATGAGGATTATGAGAGTGCCTGATTGCCCATGGTAGTATGTTTCAGAGAACTGGTGCCACATGTGAATAATCTAGGAGATGGGCATGGGAGATTCGGATGACTGATGCATGTAGTCTAAGATCAGCAGAGTGGAGAGACTGGGTAGGGAGGTAGACAGAGATGAGGGAGGAGATGTAGAGTGGTGTAGTGCTGTGGTCAGCTTTATGGATGAGAGTGATGAGTTTATGTTGTATCCTGTGCTGAATGAGCAACCAGTTCCGTGACTGACAAAGGGTAGAGGCATCAGTATAGCGGCCGGAAAGAAAGATGAGCCTGGCTGCTGCATTCAGGACAGATTGGAGATGGGACAGTTTGCAGAGAGGGAGATCGATAAGCATGGAGTTACAATAGTCAAGATGAGAAAGAATAAGAGCAACAATGAGAGTTGCTTCCACAGTGAGAAAAGGATGGATTCTGAAGATGTTCTTGAGATGCAGGTGACAGGTGCGGGCAAGGGATTGGATATATGAGGTGAAGGACAGATCCGAATCTAGTATAACACCAAGACAATGGGCCTGCTGTCTAGGAGTTATGGTAGTGCCACACACTGAAACAGAAATAGCAGGGTGAGGTCGGTTAGTAGATGGTGGGGTGACTAGAAGTTCAGTTTTAAATTAAAATAGAGAGAGGACATGATGTCACAGACAGTCACTGGTGTTTTGTAGGAGAGCAGAAGTGATGTCATGGAAAGGTGTATTTTTTGGTGTAAAAGGGCCATAGGGAGGGTTTACTGAAAGCCAAATTTTGCTGATGGTTTGTCCAATTGGGGCTGTTTTAGATTGAAAAGAGGGGGGGACAAAAAACCCGATCCCTGTGGAACCCCACAGAAAGGGGAAAAGGGGAAGAAGTAAAAACCTGAAAAGGAGACACGGGAAAGAGGGGGTCGAAGAGGTTTAAAGATGAGAAAAAAAAGTGAGAGCGGTGTCCTGGGAGGCCAATGGTCCGGAGCATTTGGGGGAGAATTTGGTGCAACCGTGTAAAATTGAGGGGAGGATCCGAAAAACCCAAACCCCGAGTAGTTGTCCTGAAAATTTTGGAGGGGGGGTTTTCATTAGAGATTTTTGTAAGCAATTTCTATGGAGTGTAAGGTGGGGAAAAACCTGATTGAAAAGGGATTGAGAAGAGAGTTAGTAAAATTGGTTTTGTCCTTTGGTTTCATAACAAAAAAGGAACTGGAAAATGAAAATTTTGGGGACCCCCCTTTTTATAACCCCCAGAATTCAGCTTCTTTTACTCTATCACATCTTGCTCTCAGATTGAGTGGTATAAACAAAATGTCAAGTTATCTATCTAATAGGATGTGTAGAAAAAATGGAACTACTAGATAATTTAATAATGCTATAGGTAGCTTATCAGATTATGATTAAAAGGTTCCAAATTTAATGGGGTTGCCCTTTATTGTAAGTTTTTAACATTTATGATCACAAAAAAGGGAAAATTATCCAAAAATAGTGTTGGGGAAATTACTTTTGGCCATCGGACTTGGGTCGAAGGTCGATATTTCGACCATCATGACAAGTGTCGATGGTCAATATTTTGTTTATGATGGGAGGGGCCCATTAAAGTCTATGGGAGAGCATGAAAAACCTTCATTTTTAAACCCCCCAAAAAAGGGGCTGGAGAAGCGGGAATTAACACCCCCAAACAGTCAAATGGATACGTGCTCTTCTTAGGCAACCCCACTTTTTTAAAAGGGCCCAGAAAAAAAAATCAAACACCATTAAACATCCCTGTCTTGCACCAACAGTTGACCCTTAAATTTTGGCTTTGACCCAAAAAAGTCCCAGAAGGAAAAGTTTGATTTAAACCTTCATTTTACTTGAATGGACATTGAATACCCCTTTTCCGGGAAAAGGGCAGCATGAGCCCCCAAACCTGCATGACCCCCAGAAAAAAAAGTGCCGGAAAAAAAGGAGTCTTTAAAACCAAACCTTTTTTAGTTGAAGGGAAAACATTAAAATTTCCCCTGCCCGGGGGCCCAGCATGAGCCCCAAACCTGCAGGGACCCCAGTTTAAAAAAGTCCCGGAAAAAAGGGTCTTTCAACCCCATTTTGTTTCCCCTGGACATTGACTATACCTGCCCTGGGCCCCACGCATGACCCCCAAAAACTGCATGAACCCAAATTTAAAAAGTGCCAGAAAAAAGGGGGTCTTTCAACCACCTTTTTTATTTTTACTGGCCCTTTTTTTTTGTCCCTGTCCGGGGGTAGGATTCCCCCTCCGTATGGGTGCGGACCAATGGGGCTTCAATTGGAAATTTATGGGGGGTTTTAAAGTCCTTTTCCCAACCCCAGGTCCCCATTTTTAATTTTTTTTTTTTTTTTTTTTTTTTAATTTTCTAAACATGTGGGGGGAAATTGTCTTTTGAAATTTGTTTCTCTGCCCGTGCTCCATTCCCGGGCCCCTTGAAAAAACCCTTACATCGGGTAAAATTTTTTCCTGTACCCCCCACTTGTACTTTCCCAGGGGAAATTTTTTTTACCAGTGATTTTGTACTTGCAAAGGGTTTTTTTTGTAGTTTAATTCTAGAAAAAAACATTTTTTTTTTTAGGGGAATGGAATCCCCCATGTCTTTGTTTCTCTTTTTTTTTTTGTTTTTAAAAATGGGTTGTCTCAATGCGGGGAAATATTTTAAAAAAAAACAAGTCATTTTGCAATATGTGTCCTTAACAGTGTCCTTCCCATTCCCGTTCTGACGAAAAATCACCTTGAGCCAAATCTTGAAAAATTTTGAAGAACAAAAATTTTTTTCTGTTTTTGAAACAAAATTTTTTTTTTTAAAAAGGACCTGTTGTATAAACTGCATGTCCAGCAAAAATTTCCCCAAAAATTCAAAACATGACCCATAAGGCCCCTTTTGACAAAGGGGGAAGGAAAAATGTCTGTTTGAAACAAAAAATTTTTTTTATAATGGACCTGTAGTATTTGTGACTGTCCCCAACAAAAAGGCCCCAAAAAATTCATTTTCATGCCCAGAGCCACTTTTGACAATTGTGAAGAACAAAAAGTCTGTTAGAAACAACATTTTTTTTTTATAATTTGGGGCCTGTGTTTTGCTGCATTTCCCAAAAAAAAGCTTACCCAAAAAATTATAAAAATGAATTCTCAAACCACGTTAAAAATTTGTGAGGGAGAAATGCCCCTTAGTAAAACCCCATTTTGTTCCCAAAGGGGCCATGATTATTGCCCGTATCTAAAAGCAACATGACCGCAAAAAATTATAAATTTTGACTTCTCGCCAATATTTTAAAAATTGTGAGGGGGGAAATGCCCCTTAAAAGCACTTTCTGTTCCCAAAAGGCCTGATTATTGCTTTTATTCAAGCAACATGACCCCAAAAAAAAAATTTTAATTTGCTTCGCCTATTAAAAATTTGTTTAGGGAGAAATGGGGAACTTTTAAAAAAACCCCAAATTTTTGTTCCAAAGGACCATAATTATAGCGGTTTTTCTCCAGGGGAACATGACCCCAAAAACCCTTGACAATGCGAAAACTTCTTTAAAAATAAAAAGGGTTTTTGGGGTTTAAATGGGATACGGTGTTGTTTATGAAACCCCCTTTCTGTCTTTTACAGTCTCCTCCTGCAAAACCAGCAAAAAGAACTGTTTGGGAAAGAGAATAAAAATTTTCAAATAAGAAAAAGATTTATTTTTAAAAAAAAGTTTTCAAGGGACCCTTTCGTTTGAAGGGAATGTGAAATAGACCGGCAAAATTGGTGGGGCCTCGGCAATTGGGGCCAAAAACATATCAGACATCCATCCCGATTCATCTTGAAAGAAAGTCAAACGTTCCCCCAAATTTTTTGGGGGAAAACCGGATACGTTTGTCTGTAAAGACTCCCCAAGCGGGGTTTTAAAGGGCCGTAGGGTTTGAAGCTGGCTGCTGGCAGGACAAACCCCCTATGGCCCTGGCGAGCGAAACTGGGCCATTCATCCATTTTGGAAACCCAGAAGTCTATTTTGGGGCCCGGGAACAATCCAAAAAAATCGGTTTTTGAGATTTCAGATAGTCGTGAAACCTTTTTTTAAACTGGTCTCTTTTGTTTGTTTGTGTGCCCCTGGGATTGTTTGGGTTTGGGGGGTGGGGAAAAAAAAGTTTTCAGGGGGTCACCATTTGGGTTCTGCCCCCTTGCCTGCTGCTGCTGCTTTCCCCTACGGCTTTCTTGGCACTCTAATGCTGTCACTTCCCCCTGATGTTGTTCCACCGTGCATTTGGGGAACGGGGGAAGCAGACGCAACGATGTCCCCAATTGATCAATCCAGCAAGTTCTCCATTTCCTTCTTTTTTCTCTCTTTTTGGGTGGGTGTAAGGAAAGGGGCTAAAGGTTTTGTTTTGTCCCGGGGACCCAATGGGGGGGCCCCCCTTACCAATTAAAAATTTTTTTTTTTTTTTTCATTTTGTGGCCTTAATGCGCAGGACCATGTTGGAGGCAATGGAGAATCCAAGCACCCCATTTGAGAGAGGGACCCTTTTAATTTCCCAAGCCCCCTGGGTCGAGGGGCATTTGCAAAACTGATTTTCCCTATCTTCCTCCTCCCCCCAAAAAATTTCGCCCCAACCCTTTTTCCCAAAGGGGAAGGGAGGGTCGGTTTAACGCCCGGTTTTCTAGGGAATACCTCCCCCTTTCCTCCTCCGTGCCTCCGGAACAGCTTCAACACAGCCCTGATTTGCCTGAGTTTGATGCACCATGAGAGTGTTGCGCCCCCTTTTGAAATTTGTCGGGAAACCCCCAAACCCACTCCCTTAAAAAAGGCCCGTTAAAAAGGGTAAAAACTTTTTCAGGCCTTGTGGATTTGCGGAGAAAAAGGCCCCGGGGTTCCATCTGGGTCCATTCCCCTTTCCTCCGTCGCTGGCGGGGACTGTTGTTTCAGAGTGCCCAAAATTTTGGGTTCCAGAATTTAAGGAAAAAACCAAAATGTCATGCTGAAAAAGGGAAATTTGTCGAAATTTGCCCAAATTTTGGTGGCTTTTCTTAAAAAAACTGGCAAGGAGGGTTTGCGGCTTTTCACCTGCCTCCCCTCTGGTGGTTTAAACCCCCCGGGGCCCAAAAACCCCCTGTTGGGTCAGGCCATGGGGTCCTTCTTTTAATGCGAAATTTTGGAAATTTTTGCGCTGCTCCCACAATCGCTGGAGAATGTGGGGGTTTGGGAATTCCGCTTTGTTGCCCGTCAAAATAAAGAGGGTTTGCGGGGGGGCCGGCTGACGGGGCAACGCGCCAGGCGGGACAAAGGGCAGGGGTGGGCGAACGGGGAAGTGCAAAATTTTAGACTTGGGCCCTTCCCCCAGCAGGCAGCCCAGCCCCGGGGTTTGGCTCTTTTAAAAATTTTCGGGGAAGACAAGGTTCATGACATGTGCCAGGCAAGGGAGGGTGCTCCGCCTACCGATTTTAAAGGGGGGGCCCTAGCAGTTTTCTTCCGTTTTTTTCCCACACCCCCTTGCCTGGCAAAGGTTCTTGGCCCCCAAGCCCAGCGTGGTCTCGTTGCGGAGACCCGCCCCACAGCTTCTGCCCGGGTGTGTGGACGGTCTCCCAAGCCCAGATTAATTTAAACCCACGCCCGGGTTTTCTTTGGGCACGTGTGCCACCAGGGGGCCCTTTGGGGGAAAAAACCTTTGCCCCCCTTCCCTTTGGGGTTTTTAAAGAGCATGCGCCGAGCCTGAGACCCCCCCCGCCCCCCCCACCAGGGGCCCAATCCCCCCCGGGCCACCCGTGAGCTTTCCCCGAGATATAGGGGCCCCTTCCCGGGGTGCTTATTTGCCCCTTGTGTTTGTGATAAGAGGGAAATTTTCCGGCCACAGGTGCGACAACGCGTTTGGGAAATTTTAGATGAAAACAGGGGCTGGCCAGAGCAGGGGGAGGCCCTTTCCCTTTGGCTTTTGGAAATTTCCCCCTGCTCGGAAATTCTGGTTTTGGGGGCAGGCAGGGCCATGACGTGGGGGAAAAACCATCTGGGGCCCACCAGAGGGGAAAGGAAACATTTCCAAAGGGGCCAAAAAAAGTTGGGGGAATCAGGGGGTTGCTCAAAGAGGCCCCGGCTTTGAGGGCCCGGGAAACCTTTTTAAAAGGGCGAAAAGCGGGAGCGGGGTTTTGCGCTAAAAGTGGTGGGGGGAAAATCAATTTTTCAAGCGGATTTTCTGCTTTCCCCCTCTTTTTTTTAGGGGGGAAACCCTTTACTGACACTACCCCTCGTTTTCCCTCCTCGCCCAGTGATGAAGGCTGCAAGCAAATTCTGTAAAAAGACCCACTTTTGGAAACCCCGCAATGTCGTCTTTCATCATCATCAACACGGGGAAAATTTTTCGTCCTGCATTTGCTTCCAGGAGCTGGGGGGCTACAAGCAAGGGGGAAACTGAAAGGGCGTTGCCGACCGCCGGGTTTTTTTTTGCCGTTTTGACCGGTTTCCCTTCTCCTCCTCTGGGGCCCATAAAAGAAAACGGGGCGTCAGGCAGAGAATCATCCTCCTTGGCCTCTTGTTTTTTTTAAACATGCCTTCTGCCCCCAAACCGCATTTCGTCATAAAAGGGGGTTTTTCAAAAAAGGGGATTATCCACGTGGTGGGTACACAAATTTAAAAAATTTTGGGGGTGCTTCATGTTGGACGGTGTTTGGTGATGTGATGACGACATTTGGTCCGTGACTGGGGAGGACGGGGAGGTAAGACTCCCGGGTTTGAAAGGTTGCTTTAAACCCAATGAAGGAAGTTTGGCAAACGCTGTTCGTTACTGAGTTTTCCGGGGCCCTAAACCGCGATGACAGGCCTGCGGTAATGCGCTGTTGATCTGCTGGCTTGCTGTTGTCGAAGCACTGGAAGGGGGGCACCTTCTCTCCTACCTATCCCCCGGGCCCTTTTCCCCCTTTTGCCGCTTACCACCTAAAATTTCGCTCCATTTTTCAGAAATTTATAAATTTGAGGGGGTAGGGAAAGGGGTTTTTTGGGGAAATTTCTTTTTTTAAAAAGAGGGCCCAAAAATCACACCCTATTTCAAATCCCTCAAATAAAAAACCAAAATTGCTAAATTTTAAAAATAAAAACTGCAAAGTAGATCTTTAAAAAAAGGCGGGGCCTGCCCAAAGTAAAAAAAACCACGTATCTGTTTGTATTCAGTTAAAAAAAAGGGTTTTTTTTGGGCCCCTATCAATTCCCCTGGGGGGGGACCTAACCACAAAATTGCTGTATTAATTTTTAACTGCAAAGTAGATCTATAAAACAAAGCTGGCCTGCGCCCAAGTGAAAAAACACGTATCTAAAAGGGTATTCGGATAATAAAAGGTATTTTTTGGCCCCCTTATAAATTTTCCCCTGGGGTTTGATCCCCAAAATTTGGGGGGGGTTTTTAAAAAATTTAAACTGAAAGGGGTGGCTCTATAAACCCAAATCGGGACGGGGAAAAAGTGAAAAAAAAAAGAATCTATAATGTATTGGGGATAATAAAAGGTATTTTTTGGCACCCCCTTTTCCAATTAACTGTGGAAAACTAAAAATTGCTGGTTTCCCAAATTTAACTGCAAGGTGGCTCTATCAAAAAATTTGGGAGGGGGAAAAAGTGCAAAAAAAACAAATTGAAATTGTATTGGGTTTAAAAAAAGGTTTTTTTTGGCACCTTTTCAATTCACCTGTGTGCCCTAAAATTTTTTGCTGGTTTTAAATTTTACTGCAAGGTGGTATTCAACAAAGGGGAATGGGCAAA
>JAODAL010047745.1:0-29615 GCA_025379985.1 Phyllomedusa bahiana | reverse complement strand
AATCTAGTAACCAAAAGCGTCGAAAAATCTGTTCTTCCTGGTTAATGAACCTGATCGCAGTCTTCTCCTGTCCCCATTTCAGGCCAAAAATGTCTCATCGCATCTCAGAATCCGTTCAAACATGAAGCGAATACAGCCCAAAATGCAAGGGGTTCCCACCACTGTGGATAACCATTTTCTAAAGACCTTTTGATGAAAAAATGCGGTTGGGGGTTTCGAAGGGCATGTTAAAAGATCTAGGGGCCAAAGGGATGATTTTTTGTTTGACGCCCGATACTGATCCCTCAGGGAGGAGAAGGAACCCGGTAAATCGGCAAAAAAATCCCCGGGGGTCAGCAACGCCTTGAAAGTCCCTTTGCTTGTACCGCAGCTTTGGAGCAGAATGTCAGGCGAAAAAGTCACCTGGTTGATGATGTATGATGAGCATGCGGATCCATTGTGGTTTTTCCGCAAAATTGTTGCGAGCGCTTCTCACTGGAAAAGGGGAAGAGATGGGGTAGTGCAATAGGGTCCCGCCTCAAAAAGGGAGAGGGCGGTCCCCAAGTCCCTGATATGTTTCCCCGCCAGCCACGGTCAGGGGGAAACCCGCGCTCCTCGCCGTAATTTGGTCCGGACCTCTCAAGCCTGGGCCCTTTTCTTTAGAAACCCTCTGATTCACCCAGGATGTTTTCCCGCCTTTCCCCGTAAACGATAAGTAGAGGCAAGAATCTTAGGTTTTAATCACACCAAACATGTCTGCACATGCAGCGAATGATGAGTTGAAATGGAGGCAACACTTGGCCAAAAAAGGCCCGCCGACGCGGGCTTCCAACCCTGTAACCCCCCTGTTCCGCCTTCCTCCCCCCCACACCAAAGCGTTCCTCAGCTGCCTGTCTTCAGGTCTGATCAGGGATCAGCCTCCGTTCAGCCTCCAAACCCTGCCGAGTACCACCCCAAAACCACCAGAAGGGGCCCTTTACCCCCTTTTCCCCCTGCCCCGTTTTAGAGGACGCCGTTAGGGCCATCTAGCAGCCAGCTTTGTCTTCCAGGTTTGGGAGAGAAGAACACTTTAACCCAAACCATCCCCCAAAACCCAAAAACTGAATGTAGCTTTTCCAGGCTTTTTTGGGCCCGAAATGTTTTCCTTTCTGTTGGTGGAACAGATGGGTTCCGCCCGCATGGGCCTCGTTGCCCCCCAATACCCAGATGCCCAGCAGGATTTCTTTGCCAGAAAAAACGTCCTGCACGGCCAGCCAGTGTCATCAAAAAATTTAAAAGGCGTTGTCTGCTTGTGTGGAAAAGTCCTCTCACCCCGACACATGGATGAAAGCAGGCCTGCCCCCCTTTCTCTGTGACAGCTAAATGGGTTTGGTGGGTGGTGTCTTGGGGGTGGAGGGGCATCGGGGCTCGGCGAGTCTTAAAAAAACCGCGGGGATGGTGCAGGGTCTTTCCCCCAAGGTCCTTGGTGGCTTACGGGCCCAGAAAAATTTGGTGTGTTAAATTTAAATCTGTTTTGGGAGATCCACACACAGGTGGGGGAGCTGTGGAAGGCTCTCCGAAACGAAAGAGCGTGGTGGGTGACGAACCTTGTGCCGGGGCAAGGTGGTGTGCGTTTAAAGGGGGCAAAATTGCTGGCCGCCTTTAAAGTTTGGAGGTGGAGCAATCCTTGCCTGGACATGTCATGAACCTGTCGCCCAGAAATTTTAAAGCGCTACCCGGGTCTGGACTGCCTGCTGGGGAAAGGCTCGGGGGTCTGAGTTGCACTTCCGCCGTTCGTCCCCTGCTTGTCCCCTGGCTGGTTGCGGTCGTGGCCCCTCCCCGTCCCCATCTCGGGTTGAGTGGCAAAAATGCTGGAATTCCCACCCTCAACATACTACAGAAATTGTGGAGCAGGCTGCCTTTAAAGCAGTAGAAGTGACACAGGGCCCTGCAAGCAGCGGTGCGGACCTCGGGGTGTTGAGCCCCAAAGGGTGGGGCAGGTGAAAGAGCTCTGCCCATCCTTCAATTTTTAAAGAAGCCAAAAATGGTCAGTGGGAAAATTTTCCCTTGTCGATGAGCATTGTGGTGATTTGTTCGGAACGACGTTGGACACTCTGAAAATCAGGCCCCTTTAGCGGCGGAGGAGGAGGGGGGACACAGATGCGGACCGGAGCCTTTTCCCCGTCAAATCCTCAAGGCCAGACAGTTTCACAATTTTATCGGTCTTCTTAGGCAGGGGTTTCGGGGTCCGGGTAGTGAAGGGGCGGCCCTAGTCTCGGGTGATCATTGAGGCAAGTCAGGGCTGTGTTGAAGCGGCCCCAAAGGGGAAAGGGAGGGGAGGGGGGGAGGAGGGGGAGGAAGAGGTTTTCCCTAGAACCGCTTTACTGCGTCGTGCTTGGGAAAAGGGGTTTGGGCACAAATTTTTGAGGCGGGGAGAAGATGGGGGAAGATGATTTTGCTGTGCCCCTGACCTGGGCTTGGGAAATCAAGGCCCATCTCTCAATGAGGCTTGGATGTCCTTTTCCCCTGCAACATGATCCCGCATAAGGGGCCATCAAAATGAAAAACAGTTTGGGGTGGCCACCCCCCCTGGACCCCGGTACAAAAACAAAAATCACCCTTTTCCCCTTCCCCCCCACCCAAATGAGGAAAAAATTGCGGGAAAAGGGAGCCTTGTGATTGAAAATTTGGGGAAAATTGTGGTTGTTCCCCTTCCCCGTTTTCAAATGTCACGGGGAAAAAACGCAGCGACGGAACAGTAGGTGCCAAGTACCCGTAGCGGCAGAGTAGCGCAGGAAAGGTGGCAGAAGCCTAATCGGTGACCTCGGCAATTTTATTTACCACCCACCAACGCATGCAATGCGGGCACACACCCAACACACAGGGGCCCAGTTAGATCAGGGTGAGATATTGCGTCTAAAACCCCGATTTTTCTTTTGTATTGGACCCAATGCTTTTTGGGTATCCCAAAAAGGATGAATGGCCCGAGCTCGCTGCCACGCCCTAGAGGTGTTGTTGCCCGCGCCGCGTATATCTGACGGACCTTAGCACAGTGGAGGAGTCATTACAGACAAAGCAAAAGGCTTTCCCCCAAAATAAAGTTGTTTGTTTGACTTATCAAGATGATCAGGCTGGATCTTGATGATGTTGGGCCCCCAAATTTCCGGGGTCCCGATTAGTTGTATCTACTTCAATTCCTCTTCAAAAAAGAAATGGTCCTCTTGAAATTTTTTTTTTTTAAATTTTTATTTTTACTTCATTTTTATTCTCGTTCCCAAACGTTCATTTTGTGTTTTTTCGGTGAGGAGGACTGTAAAAGACACCCCAAAGGGTTTTATGACAAAACGTATTCCATTTAAAACACTTTTCTTTGAATTTTTCGCATTGTCAATGGTTTTGGGGTCATGGTGCGTGAGTCAGCTATAATTGGTCCTTTGAACAGAAATGTGGCTTCTAAGTGGTTTCTCCCTTCAAATTTTTACAGTGGTGGAAGTATTTTTATAATTTTTTGGGGGCATGGTGCTGTGGATACAGCTAGAAAACGTGGTCCTTTGGAAAAAAATGTGGCTTCTAAGTGGCATTTCTACCTCCAATTTTTAACAGTGGCTGAAAAATAATTTTTTTAAATTTTTTGGATCATGTTGCTTTGAAATGCAGAAAAAATACAGGTCCTATTCTAACGAAAATTTTTTATTCACAATTGTCAAAAATGTCTCAAGGGTCAGTTTTGAATTTTTGGGGGCATTTTGCTGTGAATGCAGCTATTTCTAAGGTCCCATTATAAAAAAAAATGTTTTTTTATCAGACATTTTTTCTTCACAATTGTAAAAAAATGGCTCAAGGGTATGTTTTGAATTTTTGGGGGCATTTTGTGTGAAATGCAGCTAGACTAAGGTTTATTGTAAAAAAATGTGGTTTTTAACAGACATTTGTTCTTCACTTGTCAAGAGTGGTCAAAGGGCGTGGTGCTGTAGAAAAAAGGAATAGGTAGGACATGTTAAAGGACAATATTTGCAAAATGACTTTTTTTTGCAAGATCTTTAATTGGAAACCCATTTCTCAATTTTTTTAAAAAAAAAAAAGAAACCAAGGCGTGGTGGGATTCCTTTTATTTTAAAAAAAGGGTTTTCTAGAAAAAAAATTCTAAAAAACTTTCTGTCAAAATGTGGGTTAAATTTTCCTTTGAATTGTAAAAAAAGGAGGTAAGGAAGACTTTACCAGATTTTTTATTAAAGAGAAAGGGTGGTGTTCAAAAAATTTACATTTAATTCACAGTTTTTTGACCCTTTTGGGGATGTGATCATCCAATCACTTGTACAGTATAGTTCCTGATTCCTGACTGGCAGGGTGTAATAGGAGTAACCTCTATCATCAGAAATGTGGCACTGTCATGGGAACGGTTTGTGCACTGACCTATACAAATTTGTTTAGAGCGGTGGGAGCAGTATCAGGTCTTTTCTGATTATTTAAATCAACTTACAAATCTCATTTATTTTAGGGGAAGATATAAATGATGTTTTGATTTTTTGGGTGGAGATAAAAACCGTTTGATCCTTCCATGATTGTGTGGAGAGAAATCTATCCAGTGGGAACAGTCATCAGATCAGGATTTTTAGGAATAGATCCAGACATTTCTCACTAATGAACCTGTCTCTTCTAATCCTCAGGATCCTGTGGAGAGATTGTGATGACTCAGGCTCCAGATTATATATCTGTGTCCCCAGGAGATACAGTCACCATCTCATGTACAGCTAGTCAGGGTATAGCTATGTATCCTGTGGAAGGAACAGCCAAAGCCTCTTATCAATGGTGTACATGCCCTATGTACAGGAGTCCCAGACTGGATCACTGGATTACCTGTAGATTTCACTATTACAATCAGATAGAAGACTTAACATGACTCAACAGATAATAACTTTCCGCAGGGAGTATATGTGATACAGAGCTATAGAACCTCCTTTGTCACTGATAAAACATGATAGAAATGTAACACTACAGGTGTCTATCATGATGCTATCATAAGCTTTTCTGCCACCTAGCTGATTCCAGACAACAGATGATGAAAACATAGATATAATGTGAAATGTCGCTGCAATCCCCTGTGAGAAATATAGACTGATGATTGTTAGACTATTGTAACTTAGACTTGCAGAGTGGATGAGATATGACACAATATACAGAGTAATGCTATAAATATTTCTAAGTACATATACAGTATATACACACTGGAGGTGAAATAAGTATTGAATATATTTCTAAAGGTGCTATTGACAGGAAATCTCACCCGATGCTGATACCAACCCATCCAATCCACACAGGCAGAGGAATCAAACCATAGATGTCAGTAAATTATGACATACATGAGGTAATGCTGAAGCCTGGGTGAGGTGAGAAACCAATGGACTCAAGTTATACAACATTAACCCCTGCACTGCCCCAGGTCACCCATGATGCTTACATGAGCCCTTCCATTTTCCTTCACAAGGAATCCTTGAATTAATCCTTTTACTGTCCTTCTGCACAAGGAAGAACTGGAAAGATCTTAGAAAATATTCCCTACCCCAGCTCAGGAGTTTAACTATGTGATATGATGGTGTGTGAGCTTGATGCTGATGTTTGGTTTATTCTCTATAATCTTTTAATATAGTATCTTTTTATCTTTTTTCTGTCATTTATTTATGTTGCTACTTTGTTATCTTTTGTGATATCATATAATGTATGTACCAAGTGTGATTGTAATGTCTATTGGATTGGGAAACTTCTTGTGAACAACAAAAAATATTGTTAAAAAATGTTTTAATCACTAAAATACTCAGTTGGTTCTGTGTCTTCAGATATTCAGGAGCTCTGCATTGTTCTTGTTTTAGTTCTTCTGTCCTCTTTTTGATGATATCTGGTGTTTCTACAGCAGATGGAGCTAATAGACTGTTAGAGCGGCCGCTGCCTGTATCATCATATACAGTAACCTGGATGTGATATTCTGGACATTTCTATCCTGATCTCCTATTCATGTCTCCAGGATAAAACCTACAGAAGTTCATGGAATGAGAATAAGGGAAGTTACTCACTATTAAGTAGCATAAGACAGAACAGATGAGACACAGATGTCATTATATAGAACTGTATAGAAATTGTCACTTATGGAGCTATATATGGATAATGATAATAATAATAATGATAACTACTGTAGATTCAAGATTTCTGTTACAAGGGAAGTAGAATTTCTGCTTCATTTCACACAGACCTGAGACATGAGACTCGTGTGATATTAAATTGTTGTTAGAAAATGTGTTTTCTAAATTTCCTTGGCTATAATCGCTGAACTGTTACAATGTTTGTCTCATGGAGAAAACCCCTTCGCTATATTCCCTATCAGATCATACAGACATCACAGATGGGGTCCTGCTTTTTGTCTTCCATCTATGAGACAAATGAAGAAAGAAAGAATAAGTCATCCATAGATTACATTGACAACCATTTATATAATTGGCCACCATACCCTATTACATTTATGACTGACAAAGTCTTCACCTGGCAAAAACAGGTGTTTGCTGGATGTGTCAGGAGCTAAATCCATAAGTAGACCAGGGCATTGTCAGCAGAGTCATCTCATTATCATTAATGGCATATGACAGCTCTATTATCCTGCTGGAGGACTAGATAAGGTAGGAGCAGCACCATGCATAAAGATACAGCAAGTCTATGTATACAGAGGGTTGTACACCATCTCTTCCTGGAGACTGTTACTTCTAGTTGAAGAGAATATACTTTACCCAGAAGTTGTCAGGATATCTCTGATGACAAGTGTCAGTTTAGGTAGCCTTTTTCAAATGAGTAGTTGGCAGGGTTGAATAGACTCATACAGATACAAATTACCTAAAGATAACTAATGACCCATCTTTCCCATATCACATATAAATAGATTTTAAACTTAATTATCACTGGCCATTTAGTTAAAACCACTGAGGAAACTGTGCTCCTATTCTGTACTTATACTTCTAACTATAATCTGTATATTGTTATTATCACCGACAACCCAATAATATACATATCACAATAGGTTTCACTTATCATCTTATCTTTTGAGTCCCCCTCTGAATAGGTCCATCAGTAAGTACAGATTGTCATTGAGTCAATGGCATGCACACAGTGCAATGTTTTCTTCGGATACCCACATGCCACAAACCTACAGTATAAAATGTCCCTCCTATATTATATGAAATAGTCATCAGAACAATTCTTTCTTGCACATAGGTATTGACCCACTGGGATGCCTTGTTTAACTCCTTAACCCACCTGGACATATGGGTACATCCTGTTTGCGTTAAGGAGTTGTGTAGCGGGATCGCTACATAGCCACTGGGTGTTAGCAGCTAATTGCGATTTAACCCCTTAGAAGCCGTGGCAAAAATGGCCGTGGTGTCTAAATCAATGAGAAACGGTGCTGTGCACCGTTCCTCACTACGATCGGAGTCCCTGCGGTGAAATCACAGGTTTCCAATTGGTGACCATGGCAGCTGGAAGCCTTGTGAAGGCTTTCATTGCTGACATGTTTTCGTTTGCCCCCTCCCCCGGGCCACAGCAGGAAGTGGGAACGCCATCTTGGTACCCCCCCCCAAAGCATTGTCTAAGCAATGTATTAGGCTGTATAAATGATTACACCCCCTAGTGGTGAAGCACCCTAAGGGGACTCAAAGTTAAAGTAAAAAAAAAGAAAGGTTTTAAAGTA
Source organism: Phyllomedusa bahiana (assembly GCA_025379985.1). Taxonomy (NCBI): domain Eukaryota; kingdom Metazoa; phylum Chordata; class Amphibia; order Anura; family Hylidae; genus Phyllomedusa; species Phyllomedusa bahiana. The sequence goes on along the minus strand of JAODAL010047745.1, from coordinate 21,928 downwards.
TAAAAAACTAAAAGTTCAAATCACTCCCCTTTAGACATTTTACAAATAAAAGAAATAAAATAATAAAAATGTTACACATATTTGTCTCGCTACCGAAAAGTCAGATCTATAAATATAACATAAATTTTCCCTTCCATGCTGTAGAAGAAAAAAAATTCCAACGCCAAATTGCGTTTTTTGGCATCTGTCTATAAAAATTGGAATAAAGTGACAAAAATGCATGCTTCCACACTGTAGCCATAAAGTACCGTCAGCCGACAAAAAAGTGTCCCTCACCGACGTCGTAGTGTAGTCAAAAACGTTATTGGTCCCAAATGGGCCGTGGCGCATTTTCAAAAAAAAAAATGTTGGAATTTTTTAAGTCACAAAACAAACGGAAACCCTAAAATGTTTGGCATTGCCAGTGCGTATCAACCTTTAGATACAGGTTTGGTTGATGAATGAAACCATAGAATACATCTTTCCCCCCAAATAAAAGCCTCAGTAAATGGAAAAAAAACTTTATGGCTTTTGGAAGGCGATGAGGAGAAAAATAAAGAGTAACATTCCTTTTCTTTGGAGGGATTAAAGGGTTAAGCACTTTGGTTGCCAACTATCCCAGTGTAGAAAACTATTTGTAGATGTAGCTTTTCTTTATTCCTCAGTTTTTACACTGCTGCCGGGTTTTAGAGTGATTCTTAAATATAAAATTTATGTTTTGTAAATTTAAAAGTAAATTGCATTCTTAAAGAATTCAAGGTGCATACAAACTCTTCAAACGGTTTTTATCTCCACCCAAAAAATCAAAACATCTCATTATATCTTCCCTAAATAAATGAGTTTGTAAGTTGATTTAAAAATCAGAAAAGCCTGATACTGCCCCACCGCTCAAACAAATTGTTAGGTCAGTGCACAACCGTTCCCATCAATGCCCATTCTGATGATAGAGGTTACTCCTATTACACCCTGCCAGTCAGGAATCAGGAACTATACTGTACAAGTGATTGCATGTTCACATCCCCAAAGGAGTCTAAGAATTGCTGTGAATTAAATGTAAATGTTTGAACACCCATTTTTCATTTACCATTTAAAAATAAATACAAAGAAACGAAATTGCTTTCAAATTATCATCATTTTAACCTTGACAGTAATATATATGCAGAAAACATCAAAATTGTGTTTTTTTATTGCTTTTTTTTCTCAAACATTGGAACAACTAGGGATCAAAAAGCTGTATGTACCCCAAAAGAGGTCACGGGAAAATATAGTAGTAATTGGCTTCTGAAGGGGAAAAAAAGCTTTTTTTAAAACATAAATAATAGTAGTATGTCAATTATACCGTATGATGAGCTTCATAAAAAATAAACCTAAAAACAATGCTGCCTTTACATATTTTCCCTTTTTGTCCATATAAAATTTACTTTCTTGGTTCCCCAACGTATTATAAGATATAATAACTGGTACCATTAAAAATACAACTCATCCTGCAAAAAAACATGAAAAAGCAAAGAATTTATGACTGTGAGAGTGAGTTCTCCTGAGATGTTGCTGCAGAACGCTGCTGTTCTGTATCTAACTGATTGTCACTCGGCTAGCCTGTGCTGCGGAAATCTTCTAGAGGAACAGGGACTAGCTGAGTGAGGAGCACAGTTATCTTTAGAGACAGCATGGCCACTGGGATATCCTACAGAATGAATGCTGCTGGGACTACTGATCACTGACAAATGGGCACACATAGTTACATAATTAGTACAGTTGAAAAAAGACATATGTCCATCAAGTTCAACCAAGGTTGGGGAAAATGTTGGTAAACGGAGGAGGATAAGGAGTTTAAGCTTAGTTTCCTCTACTGATGTAAGCTATGAAACCCATAAGGTAAGAACTAATCTGCTCTAAGGAAGATTTCATTTCTGATCCCAGAGTTGCCCTCAGACTGGATCTAGAATTTTATATGGCTACACACATATTAACAGCCTCCATCTTGGCAAAGTTTACATTACACATCAGATTACACATTCTGAATGGTTACTGACACATATCACTGTAACAGCCACATACATGGCCAAGGTTTGAGATATTCAAGGAGAACATTGCTCAGAACTTCCCACTGTCTCTGCCTGCTTGTCCTCTTCCAATAATGCACCCGGAGGCCTTCTCTTCCCAATTGACCCACAAACACCTGGCCATTCACATGATGTAAAGGAGAACTTTATTCATCAGATTCTCATGTCCCAGTTGTGAATACTTTCATCAGTGGACAGGGGTCAGCATGGATGGTCTGACTTCTGCAGCTACAAATGTAGCAATAATAAATTTGAAGGATAACACCATGATATCAAGGCACAGAAAGTAAGGTCAAGTTATTTTAATGCTTTTTAATGGCTTTGGTTATGATCTAATAAAAGATAACACAGAAAGCTGTAAAATCACTGTTCAGTTAAACCTTGCTACATCCATATGCAGCCCCAAATACAGAAAGTTGAGATATACATTGTGTTCTGACACCTTTCTCTCATAGCCAGCAGAAGCTCCTTTACAATTTGTACTGCAGTCGTTCTTCTGAAGGATCAGACCAGATAGAAGAGCCCTCTCTGCTTACACATCAATGAGCTTTGGACACCCATGACCTTGTTCACTCTTCATCCTTCCTTGTACAACTTGTTGTGGGTCACAACCACTGCATATGGGGAACACACCACAAAATCTGCCATTTTAGATATACTCTGATACAATCATCCAGCCATCATCATTTTGCCCTTGTCATGGTCACTCATGCTTGTACATTTGACCATTTTTCCTGCTTTAAATAAATCAACTTCAAGCCCTGACTATTTTCTAACTACGTAGCTTCCTCACATATTTCTGCTGTTCACACTTACCAATATCACACAGTCACATAGTAGATAAGATTAGAAAAAGACAAAGGTCCATCAACTTCAATCTATAACCCCACAGTGTTGATCCAGAGGAAAAAATCCTATGAGGTTGATACCAATTGTCCCATACAAGAGGTAAAATTCCCTCCCAACTGCAATATGACATCAGAATAATCGCTGGATCAACGTCCCATCTCCAGAATCCAGTCCCCGTAACCTGTGATATTATATGTTTTAAGAAAGGCATCTAAACCCTTCTGGAACTTGTTCAATGAATCGACCATCACAACCTCTTGTAGCAGCGAGTTTACTGGATAATTAATGTTATTCACTTTTTAATGTTATGGCTGATTGGTGTTTGTGCAGCAAGTGCAAGAAAATAAATAATTGCTCTATTCTATTAGCATAGCTCATCTGCTCTAATATAAGGTGATGAATACTGCGCTGTGTAACCAGCATAGAGATACTACAATAACAGCGCATCGGACTATGCTGGTTCTTGCTCTACTTGTTATATCTGTATTTTATACATAAACCTCCTTCCTCATTGATGAAACATGATATAAATCTAACATTGCAGGTGTTCATTCTATAGGATTTCCTGTTATGATGTGTGATCATTCCCATGATGCTTTTCTGCCCCCGGCTGATATCAGATAACAGCTGACACTAGGGGAATAGAGAGATAATATGAAATGTTCCTCTAATCCCTTGTGAGGAATATAGACTGTGATGAAGATCAGTAGAACATTATTTCTACAGGAGAAGCCGCTTGTACTTTATTACAGATTTCACCAGAAACTTCTTATGTTGTTCAGGGACATAAAACATGAATCTGACTATAAACCAATACAGCGGCTGAATAATCTGGGGTCATCTAATCCCTGTACAATCCCCACATGAGCCTTGAATCGTCCATTACAATCCAGTCAGAGCTTATCCTTGTTTCCAGGGGTTTTATGTCCTGGATCCTGAGACTATTTCCTCATTGCTGGATCATCAGGAAATATCTGAGATATGTCGGATTATAGGACTTTTATTCTATCTCCTCAGTCCTGGGAAGTACAAGTCACTTCTTATAGGAGCCTTCACCTACAATATAAAGACCATGAACAGTTTTACTCCAAGACATCTGAAAAGGAGGAAGATTTGAGAATAGTCCTGATCCAAACCATCCTATTGCTTTGTGTATACAGCCCCTATGCAGACTTATAGGTCTCCAGGAGAAAAACAAACCTTGTGTGTAGTCTGATTCATCTGGCTCCTGTCTCCTTCTTAATCTAGAGAAAGGCAGAAAGAGATTGAGGGAGTTCATTAATCTCTAAGTGCATGATCACACTGAGAGCTGGGTCTGTAGCTTGTAACCAAGGAGACACATAGATGTGCATAGGAGCTGTATACACACATTGTAAAGTGGCCCTAATTAAGACTATGTGTAATATTTTGGATGCATTTTGGGCAAGCTAGTATGGTGCACATACAGTAGACTCACTGTGGTTCTTATAAGCCCCAAAGTCACACATTGGAGCTGTCCAGTCCTGAATCACCAGGGACAGGGATGAGCAGCTGAATCTGAGAACTAGAAGAAGCACAACATGTATGGAGAGACTGACTGATAACATAATAACCTGCTCATATCTAATACATAACTCATCCTGACCCCTCCAGGATTATTTACTGACATATCTGACAAATGGGAACAGTCAATGTTACAGAGAAATAGCTTTACTTAGTTATTGTATTAAGTGCTGAGCATTTCCTAGTCTGTAGAATCTCACACCGGGGGCTGAGATGCTTTCTCTTCTATGTAAGAAGGAAGATCATTGCCTATAGCTGGAGCAGCGTCATATACATGTGATATCATCTGGAGGATTTGCATATTTCCTGTTTTACATCATCTCTCAGACTATTTCCCTGGAGATTTCATGTGATATAAATAAGACATGAACCCAATGATCTGTGTCTGTGAGCGTCCAGAACAATGAAGATGGTTTCCCTGAGATCTCTGCTCTGTGCGCTGTATCTTTACATACAAGGTAATGTCCAGGGAGGTTTCTACTATGTGGATAGATGAGAATACATAGAACATCCCTGTATACATGTAGTAAGAGGAGAATGATCACAGGTCATTTCTATCAATGATTCTCACCATTATCTCTTCTCTTTCTGCCCCAAGTTTCCTGTGGAGAGATTGTGATGACTCAGACTCCAGGTTATATCTCAGTGTCTCCAGGAGATACAGCCACCATTTTCTGTACACTCAGTCGGAGTCCCTCAGGTATTATTTTACTGGATGAGATGGGCAATTTAGTGGATGTAATAGCTTGGTACCAACAGAAACCCGGGCAGCCTCCAAAGCTCCTCATCTATGATGCAAACACTCGACAATCTGGGATCCCAGAGAGATTCAGTGGATCTGGATCTGATACTGATTTCACTCTTACAATCAGAGGAACAACAGAAGAAGATGCAGCAGATTATTTCTGTCAGCAGGGTGCAGAGGATCCTCTCACACAGTGATACAGAGCCGTACAAAAACCTCCTTCCTCATTTTCTCTACTGAACACAGAATTCTCATTATATTATCACAAAGAAGAAGAAAAATGATTAATCCTGACCTTAAACAGATAATCAGAAGATGGCCCCAGCAGGGAATACACAGATGGAACAAAGCTGAACTTGACATGTTAAACATTATTATATCTGTGACACAGAACTTTATCTTAACTGTTTAAAATGGTTTCAATGGTTTCTGAGACCTGAGATTTTGCTGTAATAAATTATCTTTACCAAACATTCTGCATACTGTAGTTGTAGGTTTCTTATCATAATGAGGCAGCTCTTTGGGTAACTGGAAACAACTGGAGTCAGGTACTGGGGAAATTTATAGAGCAAAAACATTCTAACAGGTCCATTTTAAAGTGTACCTGTGACGTCTCCTGATTTGTCTGTTTAGTCAATGCTTGTGTTTCTTAAGAAGTCACAATGTGAGGGGGTAATATCATACTCCTGTTATAGTGTTTGTGTTTGCCTTAAAATGTATTATTGCATGTTTTTGTTCCTCCACTATTGCCCATACAGCAATATGCTTGTTTTATTCTGTATATAGTGTGGCTGGGATGTCAATGTACACAGCGATATCTCTAGCCTTTGTCAGTGTCACTGGGCTCCAGTAATCATAGTATCTGTACATTTGCAGCTGAGAGTAGTTGGTTTTTCATGGAAGATTTTGGCATAGTGGCAACAGGAACCCACAGAGGAGCAGGGGCAGTATGAGTGACTGGTGGATCCCCATGAGATATATGTAGATAGGGCAGGATAAGACCCGCAATAGCAGAGTGGGATAGGAAACAGCTGAAAGTCACTTTGACATGAATTAACCTGGTGGAAGTGGCATAAATTGAGGTTTGCAGCCTTAGTCCGAGAACCGCTCAGAAAGGCCGAGCCACTGATAAAAGAAATACAAACTATTTGTTTAATCACAAACAGCTAATCATTGTTTAATATTGATTTATCAATATTATTGAAACATCTGATCACAAATGTCATATGAACAAGTCCATTAGGATAACATGATTAGTGTCTCACCATAGGCAAAACTGTGTCACATATTATATTTGGTGACTTTAAGCCATCATAACCCCTTTACTAAAAAAAGCCCACTCTGGACTCATCCTACGCTGATAATTATCGACTAGTCACTAATCTGCCCTTCATCTCTAACCTCCTGGAACGCTTGGTCTACTCTCGCCTAATCCGCTATCTCTCTACTAACTCTCTTCTCGATCCTCTACAATCTGGTTTCCGCACTCTACACTCCACAGAAACTGCTTTAGTTAAAGTCTCAAATGACCTCCTAACAGCAAAATCTCAGGGTATCTACTCGTTGCTGCTTCTCTTGGATCTCTTTTTGGTCAGTATAACCATGTAGACTAGTGAACCATATCTGTAAGTGAACCAGATATGAAAGTGATTTATCTGAAATAAGACCAAACTTGATTGATTGAGCACCCCAGAGTCCTTACAAGCAATTGATCATGATCTTCTTCATCCCTTCACAGGCATGTGAATTGTGAACAGTGGACTACACCTCCCATCATTTGTCTCTGCTGTATATGTTTAATTGCTGTGCTGTGTCCTTTGCTGTGCTGTGTCCTGGTATGTGAATTGTGAATAGTGGACTATACCTCCCATCATTTGTCTCTGCTATAAATTTTTAATTGCTATGCTGTGTCCTGGTATGTGAATTGTGAATAGTGGACTACACCTCCCATCATTTGCCTCTGCTGTATATGATTAATTGCTGTGCTGTGACCTGGTATGTGAATGCATAGATTTCTCCCAATCTCTGCCTTGAATAATTACCCTATGTTTATTTGTGTTGCCAGTGATATAATGCCCTTCTAGTATCTCCTCTGATGGCTTATTTGTAACTCCACCCATTGCTGGCAGCTGGGCCCACTGATTTATATAAATGAACTGCACATAACATGGTATAAATCAGTATTGACCATTTGGTCAGTATAACCATGTAGACTAGTGAACCATATCTGTAAGTGAACCAGATATGAAGGTGATTTATCTGAAATAAGACCGATAGTGGGCCGAAGGGGGCTAAGAGGCTTGCCTTTTCTTGTGAGTACTGTATCTAGTCTTTTTTAAAAAAAAAACTTATTCACCATGCTTATTATTGCTGTCTATCTTGCAGCCATCTACCTCCTGGCTTACCACCCAATCTTATCCACATCAGCGCCTCTATCCTTCCCTCACCCATGTGTTCATCACACACACTCCTTTCCCTTTTCAAATACCACAAACCACCTGCTCACATAGTGCCGCACAAACGCTGCTCATACTCATCAGTGAACCATCTGCTGTATCTTTTCTTTCTCCTGCTTCTCGCTACAGGTGACATCTCTCCTAACCCTGGCCCAGCCTCCTTTACTGCTCACCCCACCTCATCCTCCCATAGAAACCCCACTAACCTACTTGCTATTCGCTGTACATCTTTTCCAGTCCCTTTTAAATGTGCTCTGTGGAACGCCCGATCTGTCGGTAACAAAATCACTGCTGTTCATGACCTGTTCCTCTCTAACTCCCTCAATCTCCTAGCTCTTGCTGAAACATGGCTTCAGCAATCTGAAACCACTTCCCTTGCTGCCATCACCTATGGTGGCCTACACTTCACCCACAACCCCAGACCTGAGAGCAGGCAGGGGGGAGGAGTTGGCATACTTCTTTCTTCAAACTGCACTTACCAGGTCATTCCTCCTTTACCCTCACTCACTTTCCCTTCCTTTGAGGTCCACACCATCAGACTCTTTCAGCCATTCTCCCTCAGAGTCGCGGTTGTGTACAGACCCCCGGCTCACCCCGCCAGTTTCTGGATCATTTTGCTACCTGACTTCCTCATTTCTTCTCTACTGAAATACCCACACTGATCATGGGTGATTTTCACATCCCCATTGATGATCCCATGTCTCCCTCTGTCTCTCAGTTCCTTTCACTAACCTCTTCCCTTTGCCTATCTCAGTTTACAGACTCTCCCACACATAAGGATGGGCATGCTCATGATTTGGTTTTTTGTAACCGTTCCTCAATCTCTAACTTTAATAATTCTCCTTACACTCTCTCTGATCACAACCTTATTTCCTTCACTATTATTAATTCTCACCCATCTCTGGACACACCTGCCAATCACCCATTCAGAAATATCTGCTCCATTAATACCCAGGAACTCACAGACACCATACAATCATCACTGCCCCCAATTTCCTCTCTCTCCTTCCCTGACCTGGTGTCCAAACAATATAATGAAACTCTCTCATCCACCCTGGACATGTTGGCATCACTCACACACCGCACCACCAGAGTCAGACGCCCGCAGCTGTGGCACACGCCTCAGACTCGCTCCTGCAGCGATGTTCCAGATATGCAGAGTGTCTGAGGAGGAAGTCAAAGCTACCTGCAGACGTTCTCTACTACAAATTTATGCTCAGGACTTACCACTCTGCCCTGCATTATGCCAAACAAAAAAATTTCACCTCCATCATCTCCACATTACACAACAAACCGAAATGCCTGTTTGACACCATCCACTCCATTCTCAGGCCTAAAGCTCAGGCCCCGGTCACTGACCTTTGTGCTGAAGACCTGGCCACTCATTTCAAAGAGAAAATAGACAGAATCCGGCAAAACATCTCATCTCAAACCCCAAGCAGCACCCATCTGTTCCCTCCTCACACATCCCCCAGCCTAATCTCAGCTCTGGACCCGACGACAGAAGAAGAAGTATCCAGGCTTCTCTTGTCTGCCTGCCCCACCACCTGCTCTAGTGACCCCATTCCCTCTCACCTTGTCCAGTCTATTTCCCCAGCTGTCCTTTCTCACATAACTGCAATCTGTAACCTCACTCTCTCCACTGGGATCTTTCCATCCTCCTTTAAACACGCTGTTATAACTCCTTTATTGAAAAAGCCCACTCTGGACCCAACCTGCGCTGCCAACTACCGACCAGTCTCTAACCTGCCCTTCATCTCTAAGCTCCTGGAACGCTTGGTCTACTCTCGCCTAATCCACTATCTCTCTACTAACTCTCTTCTCGATCCTCTGCAATCAGGTTTCCGCACCCTACACTCCACAGAAACTGCTCTAACTAAAGTCTCCAATGATCTCCTCCCTGCTAAATCTCAGGGCAACTACTCATTGTTGCTTCTTCTGGATCTCTCTGCAGCTTTTGACACTGTTGATCACCAACTTCTCCTCAGCATGCTCAGCACCATTGGCCTCCAGGACACCGCTCTCGCTCTCGCTTTCTAATCGCTCCTTTAGTGTCTCATTTTCAGGATATACCTCCCCTACTCTTCCTATTGATGTCAGGGTTAATCAGGGATCAGTTATTGATCCTCTCCTCATTTCTATCTACACAGCACCAATTGGACAAACGATCAGCAGATTTGACTTCCAGTACCATCTCTACGCGGATGACACTCAACTATACACCTCCTCCCGGGACATCAGTCCTGCTCTGCTACAAAACACCAGTGACTGTCTGTCCGCTGTCTCTGACATCATGTCCTCCCTGTATCTTAAACTAAACCTTACTAAAACGGAACTTCTAGTCATCCCACCATCTACTAACCGACCTTTCCCTGCTATTTCTGTCTCAGTGTGTGGCACCACCATAACTCCTAGGCAGCAGGCCCGCTGTCTTGGGGTTAAAGTAGATTCTGATCTGTCCTTCACCCCATATATCCAATCACTCACCTGCTCCTGTCACCTGCACCTCAAGAACATCTCCAGAATCCGTCCTTTTCTCACTGTTGAAACAACTCAAACTCTCATTGCTGCTCTTATTCACTCTCGTCTTGACTACTGTAACTCCTTGCTTTTTGGTCTCCCTCTCTGCAAACTCTCCCCTCTCCAATCTGTCCTGAATGCAGCAGCCAGGCTTGTCTTTCTTTCCAGCCGCTATACTGATGCCTCTAAACTGTGTCAGTCACTACACTTGTTGCCCATTCAGTATAGAATACCACATAAGCTCATCACTCTCACCCATAAAGCTCTCCACAGTGCTGCTCCTCCCGACACCTCCTCCCTCATCTCTGTCTACCACCCTACCCACTCTCTCCGCTCTGCTGATGATATCAAATTACATTCCTCAATCATCCGAACCTCCCATGCTCGTCTCCAAGACTTCACACGTGCAGCACCAGTTCTCTGGCACGTGCTACCGCGGGCGATCAGGCACACTCTGAACTCTCATAGCTTTAAGAGGGCCTTGAGAATACATCTTCTCACTCTGGCCTACCAGAATCCCTGATGGCTGAACCTCCCCCGCCCCCCTCACTCCCTAGCGCACTCATCTCATTTTTGGCACTTAACTGTATATAGATGTACTGTTTGGGTGGCAGGTCCATTTGAATTCTACATAAAACAACCCCATATTTATGTCACATGGCTGGACCATTGTAAATCTAGCGATTCTTACCCTTCGTCTCACCCATACACCCTAATAGATTGTAAGCTCTTGCGAGCAAGGCCCTCACACCTTGTGTCTTATCTGTAAGTAGCTTTTCATTCTGCAAGGTATGTCTTTTGTCTGTACCTACATCCTCCAAATTGTAAAGTGCTGCGGAATATGTTGGCGCTATATAGATAAAGATTATTATTATTATTATCTCTCAGCAGCGTTTGACACTGTTGATAACTAACTTCTCCTCAGCATGCTCAGTGCCATTGGCCTCCAGAACACTGCTCTCTCTTGGTTCTCATATTACCTGTCTGATCGCTCCTTCAGTGTCTTTTTTTTTTTTATCTACCTCCTCTTCTCTACCTCTTGATGTTGGAGTTCCTCAGGGATCAGTTCTAGGTCCTCTCCTCTTTTCATTGTACACAGCCAATCCATCAGCAGATTTGGCTTCCAGTACCATCTCTATGCTGATAACACCATATTATAGACCTCCTCCTGTGACATCAGTCCTACTCTCCTACAATACCAGTGACTGTCTGTCTGCTGTCTCTGACATAATATCCTCTCTCCATCTGAAACTAAACCTCACTAAAATTGAACTTCTTGTCTTTCCGCCATCTAGTAACCAACCCCCCCTGCTATTTCTGTTTCTGTATGTGGTTACCACCATTTCTTCCCAGGCAGCAGGCCCACTGTCTGGGGCTTATACTAGATTCTGATCTGACCTTCACCCCATATATCCAATCCCTTGCCCGCTCCTGTCTCCTGTACCTCAAAAACATCTCCAGAATCCGTTCGTTTCTCACTGTAGAAACAAGTCAAACAAGCCATTATTTCTTTTCTTGACTACTGTAACTCCTTGCTAATTGGTCTCCCTCTCTACAAATTCCCCTTTAATCTGCCCCGAATGCAGCAGGCAGGTCATCTTTCTTTCTGTCCCTATACAATGCTTACCCGTGTCAGTCATGCAGGTTTTTCCCTTAGAAGGAAAAAAGTATAAAAACACAAACGTATAAATCATATCCACTCATAAAGCCTTCACAGTGCTGCACCCCCCCCCACCCTTCCATTACCACCCTACCGTCTCTCGCTCTGCAGCGATATGGTTACACTTATCAAACATCTGAAACCTCCCCAGCCCCGCTCCAAGATTTCACAGTGGCAAACCCTTTTTTCTGGAATTGCAAACCCCGGGGGATCAGGCAATTCACAAAACCCCATGTTTTAAGAGGGTACTGAGAAAACACTTCCAGTCTGGGCCTTTCCCAAAATCCCTAATGCTATCACACATCTTCATCCCGCACTTGGGGACCCTAGCACTTATCGTTAAGATTTACTGTCTGGCTGGCAGGTTCATTCATTTTTCATGTAAACCACCCCCTATTTGTGAAACATGGCTGGACCATTGTAAACTTGGCACTTCTCACCATTTTGTTCACCCATACACCCTAATAGATTGTAAACTCTCACGAGCAGGGCCCTTGCACATTGTGTCTCATCTGTATGTACTTTAAATGTGTAATGTCTGTATGTTTACCCTCGAATTTGTAAAGTGCTGCTGAATTTCCCTGTAGACTGTAAGCCCTCAAGGGCAGGGCCCTCTCTCCCTCTGTACCAGGTGTTAGTCATTTATTGTCACTTTGTAATTGTTTGACCAATGTTATTTATGTCCCCGCCTCAAATGTACAGCGCCCTGGAATCAAGGGCGCTCTAAATAAATAAATAATAGATAATAAATAATAATAATAATAATAATATAATAATAATATAATAAAATATTTGGCGCTATATAAATAAAGATTATTATTATTATTATTATTATTTTTATTAATTATTTTTATTATTATTTGTCCTAATACATTAAAATTTTATTCAGTAACAGAAACAGCAGAGACATCATAGTGATGAGATATCTGTATCATCAGAGGTAACATGATGGATGGACACAATCTTTCCCTTACATATAGCTAGACATGGACAAGCTGCCAGCACTCCAAAATCCCAGAAGTATGACAAGGGAACAATGCTACTTCTGGGATTATGGAGTGGGGTGGAAAATTAATGGGAACCGGACCTCGCTAGTCTTTATTTCAGGTACATTAACAGCTTTTCCATTACATTGATCTGGTTGTGGATCCAGTGATGTGGCCATTTCTCCAATGTGGCACAGGAGCTGTTTTTCAACAGGACACTATTACACGTGTTGTTTATATTACTGTGAAGAGTCATTGTGATCTAAACATGCTACCATGACCTGCAGCATCTCTTGCAGCAATTACACTGCTCTCATCCACATCAATTTGTCCTCTCTATAGTGCAGGACAGGACAGGTCCTCCAGATGTTAGAGAAGCTCTGTTTGACCACCCTCCACTCTAACCAAAAGATAAGGATCCCCAACAGTGGACCCCTCTCTATTAACTCAGAATTCCATAATATGAATATAAAAATGGAAGTACTAAACTGTGACCCCTTTAAGTCACTAAAGGAGATGTGAAATGTTCATGCCCAGGGTAAATCACTATTAGATCATCCTGATCGGCGTTTTTATGTAACATTCAAGTTCAGTTATTGAATTCAGTCCACCCCAAGATTGATGATATTGAAGAAATATTGTTATTATCATATAATAAATGGTTGAAACACTAAACAATATCTTTCTAAACAGTATTACATGTCAGAAGATGGGTTTAAGTTTTAAACAGCAGAATTTTCTTTGGCTGTGGACAAAAATTTCCGCAAATTGAGTGGGACAAATCTCACACACCTCAGCAATCTCGTGTAGGAGTCTCAGTCACTATAATTTTCATTGGGTTTCACGTTTCATTAGAGTTCAGAACGGTGGGGAAACATACGTGTTACCTCAGGAGTGCAAGGGAAGAAGAATTACAGTGGGTAGGGAAAGTATACAACCCCTTTAAATTTTTTTACTCTTTTTTTCATTTCACCATTTGCAAAATTTTCATTTTTACAAAATGTACACTCGCCCCCCCCCCCCCCCCCCGCCTCCCCCCAATCTTAAAAAAAAAAAACAAAAAATGTAGATTTTTTTTGAAATTAATTAAACAAGAAAACTGAATTATCTCAGGTCATAAGTATTAAACCCATTTTGTGTTACATCATTTTTAACTCCATGCTGCCATTTGCTTCTGATCCTGCTTAATGGTTCAAGTCCTCGGGAGTAAAGCGTGTTTAAAAAAATGATTGATTTGAGTGGGAAAAGGAACACCCCTTCTGTAAAAGGGGCCTTACACCACAGGCATGTCAACCCAAAAGGAAAATCATAACTAAGTAACTGCCCAAGGAGTTTCGAGACAGAATTTGGGGCAAGGCAAGTTTGGGCCCAAGCTTAAAAAAGAATTTTTTTCAGCACTCAAGGGTTCCTAAGAGCACAGGGCCTCTATAATCCTTAAATGGAAGAATTTTGGGATGAATAAACTCTTCCTCACATGGCCATTCAGCCAAACTAAGCAATCGCAAAAAAGCCTTGGTGAAGAGTTAAAAAAGACCCCCAAATCCTGTGGCTGAGCCCAAATGCAGTAGGGCAAGGGGAGAAATTTTTCCTCAAAGGCACCAGTTGGGGATTTTGGCGAGTTGGAACGGAAGCCTCCCTCAGTGCAAGACATAGAAAGCTGCTATATTTGAAAAAAAAACACAGACCCCCAAGGGGTTGGAGAAATAAATTTTATTTTGAATTTTTTTTGTTTTAAATTTAAGGGGGTATGTGTGGAAAAACGGCACTGCTCATTACCCCCAATACAATCCCAATAGTGAAACAGGTGGGGCAGCATATGCTATGGGGTGTTTTTCAGCGCGGGGAAACAGGACGATTGTTGCAATTGAAGGAAAATAATGCGGCCAAGTACGAGTTTTCCTGGATCAAAATTCTTCCACAGTGCTCTGGACCTCGCCGGCCAAGGTTCATCCTCCAAAAAGACAAGACCATAACACACATAAAAAAAACAAAGCAGGGGCTCCCAACAACTCGTGAACAATCATGATGGCCCACCAACCCTGACAAAAACCCCAAAGGGGCATCTATGGAGAGCTTGAAAAAAGGGCTGTCCCCCCAAAATTTCCCACCAAAATTTAAAAGGAACGGGAGGGGGATCTGAAAGGAAAAAATGGCAGAATCCCAAATCCAAGGTAAAAACTTTTGCTCTTTTCCCAAGAAAATCATGGCTGTACGGGCTCAAAAGGGCTTTACTCAATATTGAAAAATGTGTAATACTTTAAGACATGGATATTTTTTTCCTTATTTAATAAATTTTGCAAAAAATATTACATTTTTTTTTCTTTTTTTCAAGAGGGGGGGGGGTGCAGAGTGACATTTAAAGACAAAAAATAACTTGTTTGATCTTACCAAATGGGCCTGCAAAAAACAAAAAGTAAAAAAATTTTAAAGAGTCTGAATATTTTCCTACCCACTGTAAAATTTTAAACCTGGGACAATGTAGATTTCACGATTTTTTGCAGTAAATCGCTACACTTTTAACCAAAAAAAAAACTACACTAAAGGCAATCTGTAAGTTATTCAATGCAATGAGCACACGGCCCAAAATCTTCATAAATATTAATCCACTTTGTTCATTTCATAAAAAAGTATTAAACATGAACAGTGCCCCCGGGCCATCGGGAATAAAAAAAAAAATGAAAAAAATTTAGAACCAACATCCCATCGTTTCCTGTTCTGCACTGCGGCCTATTCATGATTGATATAGTACTTTTTCATGTAATCAATTAAAATTTATCTAGCTTTTCGCTGTGTGTCATTACTCTTTAGGAAATCCCTGTGTATTAGGTGATGTTTATATGCATGAAATTACTACTGGCACCGAGTAAAATAACATGAACACATCATCAATAAAAGATCTGAGCGTGGTACAGATTTTACAAAAAACAATTATCACAATGAAAATCTGATCACCATTTTAATGTCAAAAACCCTATTTCTCCTTATGTGAACAAATTTATTGTGGGAACCTACAGGGTTTTTTTATAATACAACATTTTTTTGTGCTATACGTATACTCTGACATGCTTAAATACATGAAAGCAAAATTGTACAATTCATTGTATTAGTCAAACCGTTCTACATGGATAAAAACATACAGGGGATTAACCTGGACAAGTCACAAAGGTAACTCCCCCTTTCCCGAACAGAATTTAACCCCATTATACACATCAATAAGACGCTTTACTAAACAAACATGTCTATACAACCTGAGTGACACGTGAGTGCACAATGTTGTACATTTCACTGTTCTCTACACAAACAGCACTGAATATAAAAGAACAATTTATAGAATAAAATCCTTCCCAAAAACTACGTTAAGCAGGGAAAAAAAAATTTGCTCACCTGCTATTTGGTCTCCTGTATAATTTTGATTTAGTGTGGATTGCATCAGGGCACAGAGACTGTTTTAAAAGGAAAATATTATCCGTCCTTACGTTAAAAATGAAAAATCCTTTTTTAAACATATAAAATGATTTGAGAAAACAAAGGCATGGCTGCCCCTATAGGAAAAGATCCCTTAACATAACATACCAAAATGGAAAAACTTTCCTTTTTTTACTTTTTTTACATAATCATGTGTGTTTGTCATGAACACCTTTGCAATTATAATCAAAATAAATACACACAAAAGCAAAAAAAAACAAAACTAAAATATCATACAAATCTGTGTAACAATAATGAACAAAAATATAATTTTATTTATAGTGATACAGCAGATCATTCTTATGGTTTATCCATATGGTGCTCTGGTGTTTAATTTAAATATCCATTGGGCTTCTCTATATAATGGTTACATGCTCAATACCAAAAAAGGAAAAAATGTATATGTCACCCTGATGTACTGTAACAAAATGTTGGTTTGCCCCAGAAAAATTAACATAATGGGGATTTTTAATGTGTTCATATATGCCTCCTTTGAGATTATGGCTTGTACAGCCGGCATATAAAAGATCACAAACTTTACACTTGAGGGCATACTGACTCCTTTTGGATGATACTTTGCCATGAAGTAAAATTGACGTGGGAAGCTTGCAGATTAAATAATAAACATTTTCCCCTTCATCATTATTAAAACTTTTCTGAAAATTTTTGTTTAGCTGCTCCTTTATGATCCATTGTTTAAACTTATTCCGGGGGTATACCGGGCTGAGAGCGCCTCCTCGGGCCGTACTGCTCAACATTAAACTCCCCTCCGGCAGGTGTTTTTAAACCCCAGGTCTGTACCTACCCTGTCCTTGTTTCCTTAAATTTAATCAAACAGTCAAAAAAAAAAAAAAATAAACCTCAATCAGGTTTTTAAATGAAAAAGAGAAAAAAATCCCGGGTTTTTGGTTCTTGCAGGATTTAAACCCTGGGACCCTTGGCTGTGAGGTAAAAACTTTACCTTTGGAATACTTGTAGTTTCACACTTTTTTTACATAAACTCTTTTTTTAACTGAGAGGGGAAAAAGGCATGGTATGGATCATATGATGGGTCATAGATATGTGCAGGGTTCCGCTGCGGCCCTTGCTATGGCCGACAGCGTCCCCGGTCTCCGGTCCCGGCCGCTGCTGGCACCCCCGGCCCCCCGGGCCTTTGCACACCCCTGCCCCTGGCTCCTTCCCCCCCCCTGAGGCCTCACCCCTTGCTTCCCCCAGCTCCCTGGCATCCTGGGCCACTTGCCCCCTCTAGGGCACCTGCCTCCTGACCCTTTTAAGGAGTCAAGTACCTTGGCCTGCCAAATACCGTAACCTCGGGCTACATAAAACCTCCCCCTTCATCTATGTCAGTTCATTGTTGCTTCAGCACAAGGCTTGCCCCCTTGGTTTTGCTGCATTGCTGTTTTATCAAGGTTTCATACGTCTATCGGTTCCTGTTGGACTCGCGCTGCACCAGCCTGCCTACCTGTGTACATCTCATCTGCTGGCCAAATACCTGCTACCCCCCTGGACTGGGCATATTTTTCACCACTACCCCTGCACTGACATCCTTTATCCCTCCGTGTCCAGCCTTCCAACCTGCACTTGGGGCTCCCCACTGCGGTATTACCACTCTGCCTCGGTGGGCCCTGGGGATCCCCTTTCCGGACGTTTCTGGCGGTGGCCAGAAACGTTACATACAATGACCATCAAATAGGATCCCGCCGGAGTGATTTTGCCTACCTTATTGGGGTAAACCCGTCATGGGCCACCTGGAGAATTTTTCCGTAAGTTCAGACCATCACCCTCTCTGGACAATCATGTCTGCCTGGCCTCTACACCTGCTCCACCACCTGCTGTTCCAGCCCCTGCTGCCATGCCCATCCTAACCTGCACTTGCCTCTGCCTGCCCTTTATTCGGGACCCTCTACTGTCGCGGCTTCCTTTCAGTGCACCTCCATTTTGAGGCCCCTGGGGCCCCCGTTTTTTTCTGACCTCCCAAGGGGGCCTTCATCAAAACCTGCGTCGTGAAGCCTTGGCCGGGGTTTCCCCCCCCTGGGGAGAGAGGGGACCGCTGACAGCAGACCTCCAGGAGTTCCTGATGCCTTTAGGAGAACCTTCGATACCTGGGCGCAAAAACTCTGCTGCTTCACCACTTTCCCCTTTTTGTCAGGGCGATTCTACTTTGGGGCAATATCCTCCGTTTCGTACCCTGGCCCCTGGCTTTCCCCGGGAAAAAAGGCCCTCGTTTGTCCCCTGGGGGGGCCTCAGGACGCATTAAGGGCAGTGGTGGGCGTGACTACCCACCACCCTGGACGACCTCATCGCTTTGGCTCCCGGCGACATCCCCATTTTCTGAGGGGAGTTGACACGCCCCGCACCGCGCCCCCCAGCCCCGCAGCCTCAACTCGTACCAAACCCCAGCCCACCTCGCCTGACACCTGCGTTTTTCCAAGATGAGCCCATGGAGGTCAACCGCACTCACCACCCCAAAAGAAGCGCCCCAAAGCGCAGTTTTAAACCCTTCTGTCTGCGGTGGTACCCCCTTTCCGAAGAACTGCCCCGTCTGCCCAGCGCCCCCAAAAAACCCCAGCACCCTGGGGTTGTGGGTGAAGTTACCCTGAATAACGGGTTTTTGCTCCCCGTTTTCCACTCCAGTCACCCCCACGTTTTTCATTGGTGTGCGTCTGAAGTGCCCGCTTTTCTGGGCCCGGGTCTTCCGAAACTTCATCCATCCGTCCCCACGGGGAATTTTGGGCCTGCTTTTTCCAGTCTGGAAAAAAAACCCCTATTTTTTCATCGTTTAAGGGAATCCTAAGGGGCCATCCAGTTCCGAACCCACCTTGTCTCTACAAATTGGAGTTCCCACCAAAAGGACATCTCCTTTTACGTCCTCCCCGTTCTTCTCCCCCAGTCTTGCTGGGGGGTTCCATGGTTTCCGCTTCACAGTCCAACCCTGGATTTGGGAAAGGGTGAAGTCGTCCAAAGGGGCAAACAAGCTCTCTCACTGCCTCAAGCCCCCCCATCTGGAGAAGCCCTGCCCTCCCTTTCCGCCCTTTGTTCTCTGTGCCGGTGGAAGATTACAAACTGCAAGAAGAGCCCTGGTAGTGTTTAGGGTTATATCGACAAAGTTAAATCGGGACAGTTTTTATGGTGACGGGTTTTTTGATCATGCGATAATTTTGGTTAAAATTGTGCATCATCTATTAAATCGCGCCTTTTTCGGCGCTTCCTGTAAATTTTGGGGGCCAGCAAAAACAGATTACAGAAAAAAGGGGGGAGATGTGTTTCGCGAGTCATGACTGGTGTGTATGGTTGCGATTGGCTGGAAAAATCCAGACCTGTTTTACATAGACGCGTTTTGTTCACCTCATGTCCTCGCATCTCAGAGCAAAGGATTGGCTCTGCTTGGTCCAAACAGCTCAGGAAATTATTAATTTCTTCAAGAGAACCTCTACTATTACTGTGATCCTTACAATTTTGTTAGATTGAGATTGAAGATTTTTATATAGTTAGGTAGAGAAATTTAAAGGGGCAATTTCTGCTTAAAGTCAAATTAAAAACCCGCAAGCAGCACAGGGTTTATAGGGGCCAAAAATACCTTTTAAAATCCAAATAATTTCAGATACGGTTTTTGACTTTGGTGCACTACACTTTGTTTATTTAGGCACCTTGCCCTTTAAAATTTAATCTGCAATTTTTTTAGTCACCAAGGTGAATTTATAGGGGCCCAAAAATACCTTTTATTTCCGAATACATTACAGATACTGTTTTTTTTACTTTGGTGCACCACAGCTTTGTTCATTAGGGACCTTGCACTTAAAGTGAATACTGCAATTTTTTAGTCACCCCAGGGAATTGATAGGGGCCCAAAAAAACCTTTTTAAATCCGAAAAATTTTAGATACTGTTTTTTTTATTTGGTGCACTACAGCTTTGTTCATTGAGGCACCTTGCACTTAAATGTGAATACTGCAATTTTTTAGTCACCACAGGTGAATTGATAGGTGCCAAAAATACCTTTTATTATCCGAATACATTACAGATACGTGTTTTTTGACTTTGGTGCACCACAGCTTTGTTCATTGAGGCACCTTGCACTTAAATGTGAATACTGCAATTTTTAGTCACCACAGGTGAATTGATAGGTGCCAAAAATACCTTTTATTATCCGAATACATTACAGATACTATTTTTTTGACTTTGGTGCACTACAGCTTTGTTCATTGAGGCACCTTGCACTTAAATGTGAATACTGCAGTTTTTTAGTCACCACAGGTGAATTGATAGGTGCCAAAAAATACCTTTTATTATCCGATTACATTACAGATACATGTTTTTTGACTTTGGTGCACTACAGCTTTGTTCATTGAGGCACCTTGCACTTAAATGTGAATACTGCAATTTTTTAGTCACCACAGGTGAATTGATAGGTGCCAAAAAATACCTTTTATTATCCGAATACATTACAGATACATGTTTTTTGACTTTGGTGCACTACAGCTTTGTTCATTGAGGCACCTTGCACTTAAATGTGAATACTGCAATTTTTTAGTCACCACAGGTGAATTGATAGGTGCCAAAAAATACCTTTTATTAGCCGAATACATTACAGATACGTGTTTTTTTGACTTTGGTGCACTACAGCTTTGTTCATTGAGGCACCTTGCACTTAAATGTGAATACTGTAATTTTTTAGTCACCACAGGTGAATTGATAGGTGCCAAAAATACCTTTTATTATCCGATACATTTCAGATACGTGTTTTTTCACTTTGGCGCAGGCCAGCTTTGTTGATAGATCTACTTTGCAGATAAATTAGAATCCAGCAATTGTGTAGTTACCACAGGTGAATTGATAGGTGCAAAAAAATACCTTTTATTATCCGAATACATTTCAGATACGTGTTTTTTCACTTTGGCGCAGGCCAGCTTTGTTGACTTGATAGATCTACTTTGCAGTTATATTTGAATCCAGCTATTTTGTTTTGATTTGAGGGATTTGAGAATAGCTGTGATTTGCCGTCTTTTAATAAGAGACTTTCCAAAACTCTTCCATACCTTCTCAAATTTATATTTCTGAACATGGAGCGAAATTCAGGTGGTAAGCGAGCAAAGAGGGGGGTAGGACATGGAGGTAGAGGTACGAGAGAAGGTGCTCCTTCCAGCGCTGGCGACAACACGCATGCAAGCGGATCATCAGTT
This sequence comes from Phyllomedusa bahiana, assembly GCA_025379985.1. Classification (NCBI taxonomy): domain Eukaryota; kingdom Metazoa; phylum Chordata; class Amphibia; order Anura; family Hylidae; genus Phyllomedusa; species Phyllomedusa bahiana. The sequence goes on along the minus strand of JAODAL010047745.1, from coordinate 484 downwards.
GCAGGACCGTCAGGCCTGTCATCGCTGGGTCAGGCCCTGTGAATCTCAGTAACGAACAGCGTCGCAAATCTGTCCTTCAGTGGTTAATGCAACCTGCATCCAGCAGTCTTACCTCCTCGTCCTCCCAGTCACGGCCACAAATGTCGTCATCAGCATCACCAGCATCCGTCCAACATGAAGCAGCCCAAATGTCAACTCGTGTACCCACCACTGTGGATAATCCATTTTCTGAAGACCTCTTTGATGACAAAATGCGGTTGGGGTCAGAAGGCATGTTAAAAGATCAAGAGGCCAAAGAGGATGATTTTCTCTGCTCTGACGCCCAGTTACTGATACCATCAGAGGAGGAGAAGGAAGCCGGTCAATCGGCAAAAATCCCGGGTGGTCGGCAATGCCTTGCAGTCCCTCTTGCTTGTAGCCTGCAGCTCCAGGATGCAGAATGTCAGGACGACGAAGTCACCTGGTGAATGAGAAAAAATTGGGA
>JAODAL010047744.1:0-29615 GCA_025379985.1 Phyllomedusa bahiana | reverse complement strand
ACCAAAAATTTTTAGTTGAACGGCATTGACTATACCTGTCCGGGGCCACAGATAGCCCAAACCTGCATGAACCCCAGTTTCAAAAGTTCGGGAAAGGGGTCTTTCAACCACCATTTTAGTTTCACTGGACATTGGACTATACCTGTCATGGGCCACAGCATGAGCCCAAACCTGCATGACCCCAGTTTTAAAAAGTGAAGGAATAATGAGTCTTTCAACCACCATTTTAGTTTCACTGGACATTGACTATACCTGTCCTGGGCCACAGCATGAGCCCAAACCTGCATGACCCCAGATTAAAAATTTGCCGGAAAAAGGAGTCTTTCAACCACTTTTAGTTGAATTGGACATTGACTATATCTGTCCTGTACCGCAGAAGGGACCATTAAACCTGTCTGACCCACAGATTAAAAAGTGCCAGGAAAAGGAGTCTTTCAACCACCATTTTAGTTAAACTGGACATTGACAAATATCTGTTCCTGGACCGCAGTATGACCATTAAACCTGACTGGCCCCCAAATTAAAAAGTGTCGGGAATGGGAAAGTCTTTGAACCACCATTTTAGTTAAAATGGAAAATTAACTATATCTGTCCTGTACCGCAGAATGCCCTTTAAAACCTGTCTGACCCACAGATTAAAAAGTGCCGGAATAGGAGTCTTTCAACCACCATTTTAGTTTCACTGGACATATAATGCCCCTGTCCTGGGTAGCGCTTGCCCCTCCGTATGAGTGTGGACCAATTGAGCTTCACTTGGAATTACTGGTGGTTAGCGCTCCTGTTCCCCCAGGTGCCCTTTTTCTTGGCTTTTCTTTTTCTTATTTTACTCAAGTGCTGGAGGAAATTGTCTTGTACTTTGTTCTCTGTCCGTGCTCCATACTCCATGTCCTCTGAATAACCTACATCTGGTCAAGTTTTCCTGTACCTCCCTTGTACAATTCAGACAAATTTTTTTTAACAGCTATTTTGTACATGCAGTTTTTTAGTACTTAATTTACAGAAAACACATTTTTAAAATGGATGGGAAACCCACCATGTCTTTGGTTTCTCTTTTTTTAATTGTATTAAATGGATTGTCTAAAAAAGGGGTTTATAGCTATGTTGAAGATCTTGCAAAAACAAGTCCTTTTGCAATATGTGCCATTAACGTGCCTACCTATTCCTGTTTCTGACAGCACCATCCCCCTTTGACCACTCTTGAAAATTGTGAAGAACAAATGTCTGTTAGAAAAAAATTTTTTTTTAAAATAGGCCTGTATATGGTGCATTTCAAAGCAAAAGCCCCCCAAAATTAAAGGCATGACCTGGCCACTTTGGACAATTGTAAGAACAAATGTCTTTTAGAAACAACTTTTTTTTTTAAAATAGTATTGCTGTAGTATTGTGATTTCAAAGCAAACCCCAAAAAATTATAAAAATGACTTTCGCCACTTTTTAAAAAATTGTGGGGGAGAAATGCCCTTTAGAAGCCACATTTATGTTCCAAAGGACCATGATTTTTTGCTTATCCAAAAGCTCAGCCCCAAAAAAAATTAAAAATATGACTTCTCAGCAACTATTAAAAAATTGTGAGGGAGAAATGCCCTTTAAAGCCACATTTCTGTTCCCAAAGGACCATGATTATTGCTGTATCTCACAGCTACATGCCCCCAAAAAAATTAAAAATATACTTCTCACCATAAAAAAAATTGTGGGGGAAATGCCATTTAAAAAGCCCAATTTTGTCCAAGGCCCATGTTTTTTTACTGTATCTCACAGCAAACATGCCCCCAAAAAATTTAAAATTAGGGACTTCTCAGCCATTTTAAAAATTTTGTGGGGGGAGAAATCCCACTTAAAAGCCACTTTTTCTGTTCCAAAGGAAATTTTATAGCAGTATCGATCTTAAAACATTGAAAAAGAAAACTCTTAAGATAAAGTGAGTAAATGGAAACGGTGTTGTCATAAAAACCTTGAGTTTTTTACAGTCTCCTCACGAAAAACAGCAAAAGGGAACTTTTGGGAAAAGAGAATAAAAATTGCATAAGAAATGATCTTTTTTAAAAAAAAAGTTTTCAGGGCCCATTTCTGTTTGAAGGAAAGGAAAGTAACCGGGGGAACTAATCGTGACCTTGGCAAAAGGGGGACAACGTCATCAGAGATCCATGCCGGTGAGCGAGCTCGGGGCCCTTCGTCCTTTTGGATACCCGAAGTCTATTGGGGCCCGGAACAAAATCCAAAAAACATCGTGTAGAGGCGAAGTGTGACCTGATCTTAAGTGGCTCTGTGTGTTGGATGGTGCCCTGCATTGCATGCGGGTTGGGGTGAGGGGTAAATAAAGATTGCCAGAGGTCACCCATTAGGCTTTTGCCACCTTTTCCCCCTGCTGCTGCGCCCCTACAGCTATTGGCACTTAGCTGTCACGTCGCTGATTTTTCCACCCTGGGCATTTGGGGAACGTGGGAAAAGGGCCAACAGAGTCTCGTTGTCAATCAGCAAGGTCTCCCCTTTCCTGCTTTTCCTCTATTTGGGTGGGGGAAGGAAATGCAAGTTTTGTTTGTCCGGGGGGTCCCGGAGGGTGGCAAACCAGTAATGTTTTATTTTGATGTCCCTTAATGTGTGGACATGTTGGGGAAATGGACATCCAAAACTCATTTAAGATGGGGCCTGATTTCCCAAAACCCTGGGTTTGAGGGGCCTAGCAAATGACTTTCCCATCTTTCCCCCCCGCCTCAAAAATTTCGCCAACCTTTTTCCCAAGGGAGGGACGTCGGGGTAAAGTCGGTGTCTAGGAAACCCCCTCCTTCCCCCTCGCTGTCCGCACAGCTTAACACAGCCCGACTTGCCCGAGATATGACCCCTTTAAACTGAGCGCCACCTTGCACTGCTCGACCCCAACCACGCCAAAGAACCATTAAAAAATTTAAAAATGCGGGCCTTTTGGTTTTTAAGGAGAGAAAAAGGGTCCGGCCGCATCTGGTTTTCTCCTCCCCCGTCGCTGGTGGGACCTTTTTTTTTCAGAGTGTCCAACGATCGTTCCAGAAATAAGATCACCACAATGCTATGCGACAAGGGCCCGTCCGCACTGACCATTTTGGGGGCTTCTTCAAATGGCAAAGGGTATGCAAAGCTCTTTCATCTGCCTCACTCTCGGTGGGCTCAAAACCCCGAGGTCCGCACCCTGCTTTCAGGCCATGTGTCACTTCGTACTGCGTAAGGCATTGCTTGCTGCCCCAATCCGGGCTTGGGGGGTGGAATCCCAGCGTGTTTCCAAGTCAACAATGAGACGGTTGCGGGGGGAAACCGAGTGACGCTGCAACGCACCAGGGGGACGAAGCAGGGTGCGAACGGGGGGAAGTGCGAAATTTGACTTCGGCCTTTTCCTCAGAGCAGGGCCCGACCCCGGGGAGTCTTTAAAAAATTTCTGGCGACAAGGTTATGACATGTGCCGGCAAGGGATGTGCTCCAGTCTACCGATCTTAAGGGTGGGCCCGCAGATTTTGCCCTTTTGCAATCACCTTGCCTGGACAAGGTTCTTGGCACCAGCAGCGTGGGGTTCGTTTTCGGGGCCCTCCACAGCTCCTGACCTGTGTGTCGACGGTCTCCCGAAGATTTTTTTTCAACATGGCCTGGTTTTTTTTTTCCCGGGCACGTGATGCCACAGAGGACCTTGGGGGGAAAAACCCTGCGGTTTTTTAAAGGCGTGCGCCGAGCCTGAGAGCCACCGTCACCCCCAGAGACTCCACCCAGCTCACCCAGTGAGCTGTCACAGAGATATAGCGGCCTTGGCCCGTGCTTACTAGTCCATGTGTCGGTGGTGAGATGGAATTTTCTGGCCACAGATGCAGACAACGCGTTTTGAAATTTTAGATGACACGTGGCGGGCCAGGCAGGGGACGGCTTTTCTGGAAAAGGGAAATCCCTGCTCGGCATCTGGTATTGGGGGCAGGCAAGGGCCATGACGTGGGGGAAACCCCATCTGTGTCCACCAGACGGAAAGGCAACATTTCCAAGGCCAAAAGCCTGGCAATGCCGACATTCAGGTTTTTGGCTTTGGGATGGTTTGGGTTAAAGGTTTCTTCTGCTGCCAAACCTGGAAGACAGAAGGCTGGCTGCTAGATGGCCGCTGTACGGCGTGCATGTCGTCAAACTGGCGGAAGGAGAGGGGTAGGATGGGTCTCTGGTGGTGCGGTGGTACTGGGGCGACGGTTGGAGGCTGAAGCGGAGGCGGGATCCTGATCATTGACTCTGAGAGACATGGGCAGCTGAGGAAGGCTTGATGGTGGCGGAGGAGGAGGCGGAGACAGAGGGTGTGACAGTGGTTGGAGGCCTGGCGTCACTCTGGCCTTTTTTGGCCAAGTGTTCCCTCCATTTCAACTCATGCATTTGCTGCATGTGACTAGACATTTTGGTGTGGTTAACCCCCTAAGGTTCTTGCCTCTATTTATGCATTTACGGCATAGGCAGCATATGACATCGCTGGGTGAATCAGAGGCTTGGTCAAAGAAGGCCCAGGCTTGAGAGGTCCTGGACCTTTTTGACGGCGATAAGCGAGGAGCGGGGTTTGCGCTTACCATGGCTGGCGGAATATATCAGCGGACTTCTGCGACCGCCCTCTCCCTTTTTGAGGCGGAACCCGTAGGGAAAATACCCCATCGTCTTCCTCCTCCTCCAGGGGATGAAGCGCTCGCAAGCGAATTCTGCTGAAAAGACCACGTTCGAATCCCACAATGTCGTCATCATTATCATCAACACAGGTGACTTGGTCGTCCTGACATTCTGCATCCAGGAAACTGCGGGCTACAAGCAAGAGGGACTGCAAAGCGTTGCCGACCGCCCGGGATTTTTTGCCGATTGACCGGCTTCCTTCTCCTCCTCTGATGGCATCAGTAACTGGGCATCAGAGCAGAGAAAATCATCCTCTTTGGCCTCTTGATCTTTTAACATGCCTTCTGAACCCATTTTGTCATCAAAGAGGTCTTCAGAAAATGGATTATCCACAGTGCTGGGTACACGGGTTGACATTTTTGGCTGCTTCATGTTGGACGGATGCTGGTGATGCTGATGACGACATTTGTGCTGTGACTGGGAGGACGAGGATGGTAAGACAGCTAGATGAAGGTTGCATTAACCACTGAAGGACAGATTGGCGATGCTGTTCGTTACTGAGATTCACGGGGCCCTGACCCACGATGACAGGCCTGACGGTCCTGCAACTGACGATCCGCTGGCATGCGTGTTGTCGCCAGCACTGGAAGGAGCACCTTCTCTCGTACCTCTACCTCCATGTCCTACCCCCTCTTTGCTCGCTTACCACCTGAATTTCGCTCCATGTTCAGAAATAAAGATTGGAGAAGGTAGGAAGAGTTTTTAAAATCTCTTAATTAAAAGAGGGCAAATCACAGCTATTCTCAAATTCCCTCAAATCAAAACAAAAATTGCTGGATTCAAATATAACTGCAAAGTAGATCTGTCAACAAAGCTGGCCTGCGCCCAAAGTGAAAAACACGTATCTGAAATGTATTCGGATTTAAAACAAGGTATTTTTGGCACCTATCAATTCACCTTGGTGGACTATAAAATTGCTGTATTCAAATTTAACTGCAAAGTTTGATCTATCAACAAAGATGGTCTGCGCCAAAAATGAAAAAACACGTTATCTCAAATGTATTCGGATAATAAAAGGTATTTTTGGAACCTATCAATTCACCTATGGTGACTACAAAATTGCTGTATTCAAAATTTACTGCAAAGTAGATCTATCAACAAAGCTGGCCTGCGCCAAAGTGAAAAAAACACGTATCTGAAATGTATTCGATAATACAAGGTATTTTGGCACTTAATCAATTCAACCCTGTGGTGACTATAAAATTGCTGTATTCAAATTTAACTGCAAAATAGGGTCTATCAACAAAGCTGGCCTGTGCCCAAAATGAAAAAACACGTATCTGAAATGTATTCGGATAATAAAAGGTTTTTTGGCACCCATCAATTCACCTGTGTGGGGCTACAAAATTGCTGTATTCAAATTTAACTGCAAAGTAGAATTATCAACAAAGCTTGGGCCCGCCTAAAGTGAAAAAACACGTATCTGTTATGTAAACGTTAATACAAGATACTTTTGGCACCTTTCAATTCACCTGTGGTGACTATAAAATTGCTGGATTCAAATTTAAGTGCAAGCTGCCTCAATGGGAAAAAAGCTGTAGTGCGCCAAAGTCAAAAAACACGTATCTGTTATGTATTCGTATAATACAAGATATTTTTGGCACCTTTCAATTCACCTGTGGTGACTATAAAATAGCTGGATTCAAATTTAAGTGCAAGGTGGATATATCAACAAAGGTGGAATGGGCAAAATTTAAAATGAACACCTATCTGAAATGTATACTGATAATAAAAGTGGAATTTTGCACCTAACAAAGAGACCTGCAGTTTCTAGAAAAGATGTGTATCTTGTAAGTTCAGGCTGCCCAATATCCAGGAAATATTTCATAGAAAACTGTTTAATAATAAAGCTAATTGCAGTGCAATGTCTACACTAAGTCTTGGTGAACTTTATCCAGTATTCTTTATAGAGCTTGTCTGTGTTCACCCGCGGGGGCCCCTCCCCCTCTCCTCCCCGTGACTTTACAGCGGTAGATGCTCCTTTAAAAATCTCTACCTAACTACATAAAATCTTCCAATCTCTAATCTAACTAAATTGTAAGGATCACAGCTAATAGTAGAGGTTTCTCTGTGAAGAAATATAATTAGTTCGCTGAGCTGTTTGGACACTAGCAGAGCGCACGTGCTTCTGCTCTGAGACGCTGAGAGACACTGAGGCTGAACAGGAAACGCTGTTATATGTAAAGCGAGGTCATGTGATTTTTCCAGCCAATCGCAACCATACACATCCCAGTCATGACGTCGCACACACATCTCACCCTGCTCTATTCTGTAAGCTGATTTGCTGGCCGCCCCAAAATGACAGGATGCGCCGAAAATGATGCGATCTTAATAGATGATGCACAGATTTTAACCTAAATTATTGCATGATCTAAAAATTTCGATCAACATAAAAACTGTGCAGATTTCAACTTTGTCGATAATAATCGCTCAACACTACTGGAGGGAGCTCGCCATCCCATTGAGATCTTCACCGATCACAAAAATCTTCTGTATCTCCAATATGCTCAGCGAGTGAATCCTCGGGAAGCCCGGTGGTCGCTCTTCTTCGCCCGCTTTTACTTCCTCCTTCACTTTTGGACAGCCGAAAAGAGCGTCAGGGCGGACGCCCTCTCTAGATCTTCGGACACGGTGGGCCTAGAGCCGCCTCTACAGCACATAATTCCTCCTGAAAGGCTCCTCACGGCGGCCCCCGTGGGTCTTCAACATCTACCCCCCTGGGAAGACCTACATCCGCCCTGCCATGCGGCCTCGAATCATTAAATGGGGACATTCCTCTCGTACAGCGGGCCATCCTGGGGTCCACAAGTCTTTACAATTGATCTCTCGCTATTATTGGTGGCCCACTCTCACTCAAGACGTTAGAGACTTTGTCCTGGCCTGTACCTCCTGTGCCCGTAACATAGTTCCTCTTCTCAGACCCGCTGGTCTGCTTCTGCCTCTCCCGGTGCCAGAAAGACCTTGATCTCATATTGCGATGGATTTTGTTACTGACCTCCGGCCTCCTCTGGAAACACGGTCACCTGCCCGAGTTACCCTCTGCACCCCAGCTGGCCCAGCACTTCTTCCACCACATCTTTCGGCTACACGGGCTCCCTTTACATATCATCTCTGATAGGGGGTTCAGTTTGTATCGAAATTCTGGCGGGCTCTGTGTCCTCAGTTGCAGGTTCAGCTGGACTTCTCGTCTGCAATCCACCCTCAAACCAACGGGCAGGTGGAGAGGGTCAACCAAGTTTTAGGTACCTATCTGCGACATTTTGTGTCCGCCCGTCAGGATAACTGGTCTGACCTCCTCCCCTGGGCGGAATTCTTCTATAATTCCCTAGACTCTGAGTCCGCTGGAGCCTCCCCCTTTTTTATTGTGTTTGGGCTACATCCCCGCCCGCCTCTCCCTCTGCCTACCTCGTGTCACGTTCCTGCCGTGGATGCCCAAGTACGGGACATCAAGGCACTCTGGCAAGTCACACGACAGGCCCTTCTACGGGCCTCCACTCGCACCAAAGTCCAGGCCGACAGGTACCGGAGTATAAGCCGGGTGATAGGGTTTGGTTATCTGCCAAGTACATCCGCTTCAAGGTGCCCAGTTACAAGTTGGGCCCTAAGTATTTGGGCCCTTTTGTGGTACTTCGGCAACTTAACCCGGTGTCCTACAAACTCCGCTTGCCTCCCACTCTACGTGTCCCGAACGCCTTCCATGTCTCTCTCCTCAAGCCTGTGGTGCTGAATCGCTTCTCCCGTGGATCTGTCTCGCCTTCTCCTGTGGCCAACTCTGATAACATCTTTGAGGTCAAGGAGGTGCTGGCGGAGAAGACAGTGAGGGGGAGGCGGTTCTTTCTTATTGACTGGAAGGGGTTCGGGCCGGAGGAGCGTTCGTGGGAACCTGAGGCCAACCTGTCTCCGGACCTCCTCTCTAGGTTGTGAAAAAAGAGGGGGAGACCTACGGGGGGGTACTGTCAGGGGTGTCATGGGCATCGCTGCTCTCCGCGGCCGCCCCCCTGCCCGCAGGGGGTCCGGCGCGGGTGCCGCGGCTGCCTGCGACCATCCCCCTGCTTCCAGGGCGCCGGCTCACTTACCAGTCCACGCTCCTGTGTACGCTGAGCCTGCCCGTCCCGGCCGCCACGTACCCGCTCCTTAGGGCGCACACGCGACGGCTGGTCTGGATTTAAAGGGCCAGTGTCCCGGTAATTGGTCTATTGCCGGGCGCTGGTCCTATATAAGGAATACGCCCCCAGCACTCTCTGCCAGATTGTTGGTGTGCGTTCCGTGTCGTTAGAGAGTGTTGGAGTCCATATTGATTACCCGTGTACCAGTCCTTTCCACTACGTTTCCTGACCTTGCCTGTTTGCCGCCTGCCCTGAACTTCTGCCTGTCTCTGACCACGAACCTCTGCCGCCTGCCCTGACCTTCTGCCTGTCTCCGACTATGCCTCTAGATTACGATTTTGTACCACGCCGTAACCCGTCCGGCATCGCAAGCAAGTCACGTCAGAGGTAGCGACCCGGTAGCCTCACGCCACAGCAAGTCCATCCCGCTTTGCGGCGGGCTCTGGTGAATACCGTGGGCTACTTAGACTGGCGTGGCTTAACTATCATCACTTGCGGTGGTCCAGCGAATCCACCGAACCCTTACAATAATTTATATCCAAAGGTTATTTAAGCCTGTTTGTGCTTTCTTATTCAGTAAAATACACAGCGTTTTTAAACGCCGCATACCAGGTTAATTTTTTCCTGGTGATTTCTGGAGCATAATTTATATCCAAGGGTTATTTAAGCCTGTTTGTGCTTTCTTATTCAGTTAAAAACACAGCGTTTTAACACGCCACATACCAGTTAATTTTTTCCTGGTGATTTCTGTAGCATAATTTATGTCCATGGGTTAATTAAACCTGTTTGTGCTTTTGTAGTCGGTAAAATACACAGCGTTTTTACACGCCACATAGCAGTTAATTTTTTCCTGGTGATTTCTGTAGCATAATTTATGTTCCAGGGTTATTTAAGCCTGTTTGTGCTTTCTTATTCAGTAAAATACACTGCGTTTTAACACGCCACATACGAGTTAATTTTTTCCTGGTGATTTCTGTAGAATAATTTATATCCCAGGGTTAATTAAACCTGTTTGTGCTTTTGTAGTCGGTAAAATACACAGCGTTTTTACACGCCACATAGCAGTTAATTTTTTCCTGGTGATTTCTGTAGCGCAATTTATATATAAGGGTTACCCAAGCCTGTTAGTGGGTTCATTTGGAGTCAAATACAGGGTGTGTATTTATCATATACAGATATCTTCATTAAACAGAGTCTGTACATTTTTGAACAAACAGTATGTCAGACAGAGAGATAGCAGGCTCTTCACCTGCGAGTGGCAGTGGCACAAACATTCCTGGAGCAGGCACAGGTCACAGCACAATAAGGGGACGTCACAGCAGGGGTCACTCGGTGAGGCCAGAACTGCTGGTGTCATCTAGCGGCCGTGTGTTGTTCAGCAACCCGAAGGTTGCGGCACAGGGGCTCAGCGAGGCAGCGGCGGTAGTAGTCACTCAGTGCAGAGCGTTGGCGGTAAAATCAGCTTCTCAGCGGTGTGGCAGTTTTTTGCCACCGGAGGAGCCGAACATGGGTATATGTAGAATCTGTGGATAGAAAGTGAAGCGTGGCCAGGGAGCTAACATTGGCACCACGGCCCTGCGTCAACACATGCAGCATCACCATCCGGTGGCCTGGAAGAAACGTCTCAGATGTGGTGGTCCATCCTGCCGCCGCAGCAACAGCAGCAGCACCTAGTGGCACACATGCCATTTCAGACAGTCAAGGCTCCACCACCTCTGCAGAAGGGAGCTATTTCTCTTTGCCATCATCTCCCGGTCCAGATGATCCTGCTCCTCGCTACGAATGGTGCCAGCAGTCGTTCAACGAGGCGATTGCAAAGAGACAACAGTATGCGTCCAACCATCCTAAGGTACAGAAAATGACCGTGCTCTTGTCCAAGTTGTTGGTACTGCAGTCCCTCCCTTTCCAAATGGTGGACTCTGCACCGTTCAGAGAACTAATGGCCTGTGCCGAGCCGAGGTGGGGAGTTCCAAGCTGTAATTTCTTTCCCAAAAAGGAAGTATCAGCCCTTCACAAATATGTAAAACAGAAGGTGGGCCAGTCCTTGAGCTTATCGGTTTGTTCCAAGGTGCACGGCAGCGCAGATGTCTGGAGCTGTAACTACAGTCAGGGCCAGTACATGTCCTTTATGGCCCACTGGGTAAATGTGCTGCCTGCCCAGCCACACCAAAAACTTGGACAGGAGACAGCGCTTTCTCCTCCACGTTGTCATACTGCTGCTCCTGCGCCAATGTCCGCCTCCTCCTCCACCACCACCACCATCTCAGCCTCCACAAGTGCTGCTCCGTCATACCACATGTGTAGGGCACAGCGGTGTCATGCAGTTCTACACCTGTCTTGCGTTGGAGAATGAAGTCATACAGGGGAGGAACTGCTCCGCGTCATGCAGTAAGAAATCGATGTGTGGCTTTCTCTGCGCCAACTGCAAATCGGAGCCATGGTGACAGACAATGGGAGGAAAATGGTGTCTGTGCTACGCCGAGGAGGTGTGACCCATGCGCCCTGCATGGCTCACGTGTTCAATCTGGTTGTGAAAAGGTTCCTGATGTCTTCCACCGATCTTCAGAAGATTCTGAAAATGTCCAGGAACCTGTGCATGCACTTCATCCATTCCTACAAAGCCAGGCACACAATCCTCGAGTTGCAGCGGCAGAACGGCCTCCCCCGACACACGGTGATATGCGATGTTTCCACCCTTTGGAATTCCAGCCTGCACTTGTTGGACCGACTGTATGAACCGAGAAAGGCCATTAATGATTTTTTTGATGATCCAGGCGGACAGCAATACTCCCCTGTTTAACTTTTATGTCAGCCAGTGGAAGCTCATGCGTGACACCTGACGTTTGCTGAGGCCGTTTGAGGAGGCCACGTTATTTGTCAGTCGCCAGGACTACAGAATGAATAACATAATTCTACTGCTTCATGTCCTGGAACAGATGCTGAAAAATCTGTCTGGGCAGGGGACTGGAGATGTGGCGACTACATCTTGCAGCCACATGATTCCAGTGGGGACTAAACTGGAGGAGGAGGACATTGGAGCACAAGCATTGTCTGGTGAAATTAGTGGTTTTTCTACTCAGGTGACAGGAGAGGCGGAGCAGGAGCAGCTGGAGAAGGTAGATGGAGATGAAGAAGACGATGCAGATGACGCCCCAGCACCGTGGCAGTATACAGTGGAAATGGAGGCAGGGAGTCCCTCAGAGTCACTTGCGCACATTGCCCGCAGCATGCTGATTTGCCTGGCTAGTGATGGCTGAACAGTCACCATCTGGCAGAGGGATGACTTCTGGCTCTCCACCCTCTTGGACCCTCGCTACCGGTCCAAAATGGGAGCCTTTTTCCAGCTGCTGAGAGGGAGGACAAACTCAAATACTATAGAGAAATCCTCTGTAGTCAGTTGGCCGCTGCCTATGTGCATCCTCTGACAGGTCTGACCGGGGGGTTCCTCAGCGCTCACGTACCACTGCCACGGCTGCTGTGGGAAGGTGGGGGGGTAGGAGCAGTACGAGCAGTACCAGCTCCAGCAGCAGCAACCTAAGTCTGGAGTCGCTGATGAGTAGCTTCCTTCACCTGCCTAGTGAGGAGGGCACTCGCCAGCAGCAGCAGGACCTGGAGTAGACCCTGAACCAACAGATGGTGGCCTACTTGGACAGCACTCTGCCACCCCAGTTAGAAGATCTGCTGGACTATTGGGTAGCCAAACTGGATGTGTGGCCGCAACTTGCCGAGTTTGCAATGGAGAAGCTGTCCTGCCCGTCCAGTAGTGTGGCATCAAAGCGGGTGTTCCGTGCGGTGGGGGCCATCATTATCCCAAGGAGAACCCGCTTGTCCACCGGAAATGTGGAATGACTGACCTTTGTCAAGATGAATCAGGCGTGGACCGGCCAGGATTTCCGCACACCAATGCCTTAGGCGTCAGATTACATCAGCCATGACGCCTCACTAAAACTTTGAGAAATGAGTCTGGATTCAAACTACTTGCCTCAGCCACTATTCTGATGCCGCCACCTGCCTGATGCCACACATTTGCTGCCAGTTTCTCCATCTGCCTACCACTCTGTAATTGTGCCACTCTATGACCTCATGCTGCTGCTGTTGTTGCTGGTGCCATGACCTCCACACTGTGTCATTGTGCCACTCTCTGACCTCTTGCTGATGCTGCTGCCGTCACCTCTACACTCTGTCATTGTCCCACTCTATGACCTCATGCTGCTGCTGCTGCCGTCACCTCCACACTTTGTAATTGTGCCACTATATGACCTCATGCTGCTGCTGTTGCTGCCATGACCTCCACACTCTGTCGTTGTGCCACTCTGTGGCCTACTCCTGTTGGTGCAACCTCCAGAATTTGTCATTGTGCCACTCTTTGACCTTATGCTGCTGCTGTTGCTGCCGTGGCCTCCACACTGTCATTGTGCCACTCTCTGACCTCATGCTGATGGTGCTGCTGCTGCCGCCACCTCCACACTGTGTCATTGTGCCACTCTATGACCTTATGCTGCTGCTGTTCCTGCCGTCACCTACACACTCTGTCATTGTGCCACTCTGTGGCCTACTCTTGTTGGTGCCACCTCCAGAATTTGTCATTGTGCCACTCTCTGACCTCATGCTGTTGCTGCTGCCGTCACCTCCACACTCTGTCATTGTGCCACTCTGTGGCCTACTCCTGTTTTTGCCACCTCCAGAATTTGTCATTGTGCCACTCTCTGACCTCATGCTGCTGCTGTTGATGACGTCATCTCCACACTGTGTCATTGTGCCACTTTGTGGGCTCCTGATGTTGCTGCCACCTCCAGAATTTGTCATTGTGCCACTCTGTGGCCTACTCATGCTGCTGCCAAGTGACCGCTGTCTCACTGGAACACCCTGTGGTTTCCTAATGCTGTTTCCACCCTCAACACTCTGACGTTGCCACTATGTTTAGTTTTCCCCTTCTTTTCACCTGTCAGAAGGAATGGGAAGGATCAGGATTGTCTAGCCAAAAGTAGGAGTTGACACAGAACACAGAAGACATGCAAATATGCCATTTACTGGTTATCTCTGTTTTGGATTAACTCCTGTTTGTTTTTGGCCTTAGCAATACTGATGGATTATTGACCAATTGACAGCGGACATTGACGGATGAAAGGAAGGACAAAATGATCAGAGATGTCAACGCAAAATTACTGCCAACACCCTCTCCACTCATTTGGGGGGGCTCTACATATATCAGTATTTAACAGAACAGGTTCTGTTATAGTCTGTGACGGTTTAAAGCTCTGGCCTCATGTGACGTCCCCTTACTGTGCTGAGACCTGTGCCAGCTCCAATAACCTACTACTGTGTTCTTTGATGCTATCGCAGGATCTTAGCCCTCAGCTTGTTTTTTTCCAGCTAGCGCTGCCATGACTTTATCAGGCTGCATTCCAGCTTCAGTTTTTTGGTCAGTTTTGCCCCTGTAAGTGCCCAGGGAATTTTAGAGTGAAGCGATTCTAAGAGCGGCGGCAGTCATGTGCGTGTCATACTAAAACACAGCATTGTATGAAGACAAATCCAAGCTCTCTCTGCATATTTAAGCATGGCACAATTTCCTACAGCACCCTACAGGCTCTCTGCAGCCGGGAAATAGCTTTTTTTTAACGCGATTCGTCCCAAATTAATTCGGGACCAAAACAGTTTTGTTGGGAAAATCGGCGAAGTCAGCTAATCGAATTTTTGAGAAATTCGCCCATCTCTAAAGACAGTATATGCTAAATACATTAACAGTATTAGGCTGTGTTCAGGACTTCTAATGTATGTCTCTGAAGAAAGGCTGCAGTGTATCCCAATGTATATGTGAAGTTTTATGAACAGTTACATAATTAGTTATAAAGTTAGTCAGTGTTCTCTGCCTCCTAATCTGCCTCCAGAGCAGTCATATTACTTACAGCCACTTAAAAGAGTTTTACCAGTAAAATTGATGTGAGAAGCTTGCAAATTAAATAATAAACATTTTCACCATTCATCATTATTACAAATTCTGCACGATCTTTGTTTTAGCTGTTATCTTGATGATCCATAGTGCACAGCTCCTCTCTAGGGAATACAAACAGGGATGAGAGCTCCTCAATCCTGGCTTTACATGCTCAGTCTCTTCCCTACTTAGTAATCACACACACTCACTGTTGAGCGAGTGTTTAACCCTAGGTGCTCTCATTCTGCTCCTGTCCCCTGTACTCCTTAGTACTTAGTCAAACAGTGCAAATAAGGACAAAGAAAAAAGAAACCTCAATCAGGTATTTGCATTGAGAAAAAAAAATATCCACATTTGGTTGCTGCAGGGATTCGAACCTAGGACCCCCATGCTGGGAGGCAGAAGTGGTAACTACACAGCTACATTGTAGCTACGCACAGCTTTTTACATAAACACACCTTTGTTTGACTAGAGAGAGCACACTGTGGAGAATGTCAAGCCTACTGGGTCACATGATATGCAGTTCAAACAAATCATTCATGTCCCCTTATGAACACACTGAAAGCTGAAGAGAACAAACCAAGCATGAAATGCCTCTTTGGTAAATCCCCATTCTTGCAAAGTATGTGTTTGCTGGCCCTAACTACTTATAACCTTACATAGGGTGTCAGCCCTACCTGCCTATAACTTACCACTACTTTACCATTACTGCCCCATAATTGTACCCGTTTCAAAATAATAGTGGCAGATAATGTCACCAACATAATAGGGCCAAACAAGTAATGCCTCAGATTGTGCTCCAGATGAAAGTAGAGTCCCCTGGAAAAATTGTGCCTAAATAACGTCCCAAGCAGTAACAGTACATAAACAATATCTCACACAGTAATATAAAGGCACCTTGTGGTACCTGTGGCTTCTCATTAGGTTGATTTCTCTGTGCTAAACTACAACCCAGTCTATTACCAAGAGTCTCACTACATTGACCCCACTGATTGTCCCTCAGAGCAGGATGATGTTCTTTGTTACATCAGGACCTCTGGTCTCCTTTAGTGTGACACCCGTTAACACACAGACTGCTGTTTATGGCCTCTTTTCATATAGACTGTTTTTCCTGGCACCTTCTCATATAGGCTGTTGGCTGTTGCTCATGATCTACCTCTCTCAGATTTAGAATTCAGCTCATGCTCTCCCTTTCTTATACTTAGACTGCTGCTCATGTTCTACAGATGTAGAATAACTACACATAACAGATACTGTAACTTATCATGTTATCACAGCACAGAATTTTATCTGTGCCGTGATCTCGTGGTCAAACTGAACTTTGCTACATCCGTGTCTCTCTTACATATATACTGCTATTCATGGCCGCCCCCGCTCTCACTTATAGACTGTTGCTTGTGGTGTCCCTTTCTCACATATAAGCTGCCACTTATGGAAACCCTCTCTCACACAGTCCGCTACTTATGTTCTTCTACTGCTGCTCAAGGAGTCCCTATTTCCTATATAGCCGTCTGCTCACAGCTACCCCTCTCTCTTATATTTACTGCTGCTGATAATCCCCTCTTCCTCCTCTGTCACATATCACATCCATTCCTATAGCATGAGACTTAAAACATTCACCTACTCAATACAATTAAAGCACCATACACAAAATAGTAGATACACTCTGTACTCTATACACACAAATATGCAGATGTAGCAAAGATAAACCTGACAGAGGATGCAGCATGTCACAGAAAGTTATCACTTTTTCAATGTTTTCTGTTTATGTTATGTTTGAAAACTGTCTAGAAGTAAGACTGTCTTTGTTGCCCATAGCAACCAACCAGAGCTCAGCTTTGATTTCACATAGTGCTTTGGAAAAATAAAAGCTGAGCTCTGATTGGTTTCCATTGGCAACAATGACGGTCTTACTGTTGACAGTTTTCATACATGAGACCCATAGCATATGCACTTATACATATTTACACATATGAACACTAACCTCCTATGCTAGATATGTCACACAGTATCCTCTTACACAGACCCTATCAGATTCCCCCATCCCAGGACAGCCTTTAAGGGGTCAGGAGCACGTAGAGGAATGCAGCTGATAACATGATGTATAAATTATGTGGGATGGTAACAATACCATTGTGGTACTGGCGTACTGATTTAACTTTGCAGACTGTAATGCTGGGAGCAAACCTCTGCCTCTACTCTATGATGAACAATTGGAGGAAGTTCAGGCTGATATTCTGGATGCTCATGAAGAAGGACTGTAGAGTATGTGATGCATCTGCCATTCTTTCACCCTATTGTGTGCCAGAAAATGGCTCCTCTCACACTATACGCCCTGTAACAACTTTTATGGCTGATATGGTGGTAATTATGCACCTGTGACATAAATGTGACACACTGTGATTCGTTTTTAGGGGTTTTTTTTGCTCTAAATAAAATGTATCACCCGTCTTCGAGATAGGTAAAAGGGAAAAAAAATCTGCCATATTAGAAGCTGCTCAATGTATATAGATCTATTTTTGTGTTCAATTAGATCTGTATATCTCCCTTTAGTGGCAGCTGTAGGCAGACCAACTTTTAACAAATAGTTGGGCGAAGGGAGGCAGGAGATTTGGATCTCTGTTTTAGAAAAAAAAAGTTCAGACCAACACTGGAACCCCGGAACTATTACAATAATATAGATTGATAGGTGAACTTTACTGTCCTAAATCAGCACAAGTAACCCCTCGCCATTTTTAATCACATTTAAAATAGGTAATAAGCAGTTAGCATTGTGGCAGAGTTTAACTTGGTCATGATATCTTGGTTCTTCATGTTATCTGTTCTTTAAACATTAGTCATTAAAGCACTAAAAGGTTGAGATAACATTTTGGGCGACATGTATGTATGGGGCTGCGCCAGAAGTCTGGCTTCTTTTCAGCCCAAAAACTGGCACAGCCCTGTTCGCTATATTTTTAATCAGGCGCATTCCAAAATTAGGCACATTATAAAGCGTTCATGGCACTTTGTAATGCATCTAAGATTGGGGGGTGTGCTGGAGGCGTGTCACACTACAACCATACGACTCTACACATTTAAGACTTTTGATCGACAAATCTAGGCGCATTGCTGCTGGAACAGGTAGACCACTTTAAAAGTGGTTTACTTGAGCCAGAATTGTCGCTTAGTAGCTAGAAAGCGCTGAATCTATGACCTGCAGTAGAACAGGTTCATAGCTTCAGATGTCAAAAATCATCCATGTCGCCCTTTGTGTCCTGATATCACAGTGCATTATCTGTCAAGTTTAGCTTTACTATGTCTTTCATACTACTACACAGCAGTTTTTTTTACCATAATGACAACCTAGTTTATAAAGGTCTGATTGGTGGGGTACAACCACTGAAACCTCCCACAGTCACAATAATGAGGAGCTCAAGCACCCCTATTAGAATGACGCTCAATTCAAACTTAAAGTAATTGCAAAAGATAGCTGAGCACGTGGCTACAGCTACAAATGTTGCACACATGGTATGTCCATCATTGATGTTTAAGAGAAACACAATTAGAAACTACAAAAAGATGTTTTGCTGTAAATCCATGTTGAAATATGAATGGATACAGTAGGCATGAAAGCTAAGCCAAGAAAATCAGAATCTATTTTCTCACATAAATGTCTTGAATTTAGTAATAACTAAAACATTACTGTTAATTTCTATTTTTTAGCAGCTTGAGTAAGAAAGGTTACAAGTCCCCAGGTAGGCTTCCAAGCCTATTCGATGTACAGAAGCAGAAAAGCCAAACAGTATATGTAAAAAGAAAGTCATAAAGGTATAGCCTTAATGTAATTTCACAAACCACCCAATGAAGCGTGTGAGCATGTTTCTCTATTAAGTCTATTAGGTACACATAGCATGCAGTCCCATATTGCTTATTGACTGTGAGAATACTGTACAAGTAATCAACAGAACAGATGAAGATGACCTAAACGCTAAGCAACTTTAAAATGACTTTTAAAGCATCAACCTAAAATGAGAAGACCGCCTGGGATAAAAATAATCAACTCTGTATTTTAATATTTAGTAAATTATTGGTCTCTATGTATCTAATTACCTTACAGTACCAGGCTGCAAGAGTTAGAGAATGTTTTAGGATTCCTGGGCTTCACTATCTATAGTGTAGACAGGCTTTTGATTGGTTTCCAAGAGATGTAATATTATTGCTTTTTCAGTCTGTATTACGTTCACAAGACCTGGAGCCCATGTGATTCTATTGAACCGATCTTAGATCATTGTAGATGTCTATGGTAATCCACCGCTGTTTATTTACTTCAGATTATTTTAATCATGCAGTGCTCTATTATGAATAAGATATCTATAAATTGATGATTTTTAATTATCACCACTTTGTTACCTTGTTTGGGATTGTTCTTAGTGTTATAATTGGTGTTATTTTTAATGTATTGTTAAATAAAGATTATATTTTTTGTGTGTTTTTGTTTTGTTTTTTTTTACATGATCTTGTTCAGAACTCTGTGTATTTTTTGGATTTGATCTGTTATATGGAATTGATATTGACCTTTGTTAACATTTTGGGGGCATCTAAATGTTGATGATCCCTAGCCTATATTTCTTATATGAATCCTATGAGTCTTACATGTTTAACAGTAATCCTCTAGTGCCTGAGTCTAGCAGTCAAGAGTTAAAATACAGGGTATCTGAAATAAGCCTTAAAACAAAACTGTTGGACTATGCAAGTAAATTGTTACTGAATTATAACTTCTAAGAGCTTTTATCAGGGTTACCCTGTTTTATATTATATTGCCCAATTTCTGATGAAAGCCTAAACACTTGTACATATAGTATAGTGACATAAATGTGAACACATTTAAATTCATAAACTGTTCTGTACATGGTATAGAAATAATCTAATTATAAGGGAAAGCTGTAGCAGGATAAGACATGTTGAAATCCAGCTAAAATGGCCTAATGCTCCTAAGCCACCTGCGAGAGAATAATTGCCACTTATCATAGTATATTTGGTGACTGAGGTTAACCTTTACTTAGCAAACACATTTTTTTCAAGTTCTTTACCACATTCATTCCTATTGTAAAGCTCTAGCAAAATATTTTGTACGCAAAACAGTACATTTTTGAGGAAACATGCGTGAGTATCGCTGAAGATATTTTTTGGAGATGTAATACTCTTTTACAGAACCAGCTCATGGTAGTTAATAATAAGGATGAAATATTTTTAAAAAATTATCTGAAGCAAAAAGAAAATCTCACTATCTCTGTCCCAAGGCTAGAAATAAGAATCCAATTTGCTCTTTGAAATAAATGGCTTCAAGACTAATTTGGAAAAATAACCACATGCTTTTTAAAGTTTTGGAAGACTTTGACTATAATATATACAAGTGAAAAAACGAACATTGGAAATTATTTTATTAGTTCTCATTCAATACATGTTTTTGGGCACCTGTTGGTGTTAACCATCTGGGTATCGTAAACAAATTATCATGACGGATACTGCAGCGGGGCAATGATTGGGGCATAGAGATCTACAAGGCAAACATAGTACCTACAGTTGAAACCAGAAGTTTACATACACTAAATAAAAAGACACATATGCATGTTTTTTCTCCCTATCTGACATGAAATCAGAATAAACCTTACCCGTTTTAGGTTAATTAGGATTACCAAAATTATTTATATTTGCCAAATGCCAGAATAATGAGAAAGAGAATTTGAAGGCATTTATATTACTTTCTGCAAAGTCAAAAGTTTACATACATTTCATTAGTATTTGGTAGCATTGACCTTAAGCTGTATGACTTGGGTCATACGTTTTGGATATCCTTCCACAAACTTCTCACAATAGTTTGTGGGAATTTTGGCTCATTCCTCCTGACAGATATGGTGTAACTGAGCCATGTTTGTAGGTCGCTTTGCTCGCATCTTCCTTTTAACGTTTTCCCATAAATGAGGTAACAAGGTACCTTCAGATATCTGGAAAATGCACCCAAAGATGATCCAGACCGTGTAAGTCCACAATTATCTTCCTGATATCTTGGCTGATTTCTTTAGACTTTCCCATGATATCACACAGAAGCAGTGTGTTTCTGGTGTGCTTAAAAACTACATCCACAGGTGTGTCTCTAATTAACTCGGATGTTGCCAATAAACCTGAAGCTTCCAAAGACATGACATCATCATATGGGCTGTCCCAAATTGTTTGAAGGCATATTAATCCTAGTGGATGTAAACTTATGACTTTGCAGAAAGTAATAAAAATGCCTTAAAACATTCTCTCTCTCTCATTATTCTGACATTTGGCAAATATAAATAATTTTGGTAATCCCAATTGACCTAAAACGGATAAGGTTAATTCTGATTTCATGTCAGATAGTGAGAAAAATATGCAAATGGGTCCTTTTATAGTGTATGTAAACTTCTGATTTTAACTGTATTTACCAAGCATAATCACTTTGTGCATCAAACATAAAGGCATCTATATCTATAAACCCACCACAGCACCACTGCGGTATCCGTAAGGATAAATTTCCTTTTAACAAGGAAGAGAATTGTTATGTAAATATAGGCTAAGAGACAAAGGGCCACATGTATGAACCTGTTTAGGTCTAAAACTCACTTTTTTGCCCATAGGTTACTATGGGCAAAAGAGTGAGTTTTAGACCTAAACAGTTTTCATACTTTCTTTCTCCACTTACCTTTACTCCTCCCTCCTGCTGTCTGAACTCATTTACTTAAAAAATTTGCTTGAAGTCCATCTTGAGGGACAAGACAGATTGTCAACTGTTGGAGGTATCAAGCTAATTGCTGCCCATAGTAGTCTATGATTTGGGGGAGGATGGGTTATGGCTGGGAAGAAAAAGGGGAAGATATGGTAACATGAAATGTTGCTCTAGTAAGTATTATATCTCACCCCAGTACTTCATTCACAGTTTGTACTGCTTAATACTTTCTCTATAATGTCCTCCATGCTTCTACTGTTTCTGAGTATTTGCTATAAAGAAATAGGGGAGCAGGATTTCATCTTGTGTGTGTAATGTATGGGAAATATCGTAGCATTAAGTCTCTACCCACTAGCTGAGGGACAAATTAAAACAGAGATACAAGGGGAAAACTGGTGAAAAGTTCTACATACAGGTTGTATCATGGCTAAAATAGTGCTACCTTTCATGTACTAACATAACAGCTCATCCTGAAAAAATACCTTAAAGTTTAGCTTTAATCTACTTTGAAATATTTTAAGATAAAGACTTTAGCCCTATTTGCTGGAAAGACCATGTGGTAGACCTAAAATTGTTTTTAACTTGAAGTCTCTTAAATAGAGACTTCCTTAATAATTCATGAATCTCACAACATAAAAGCTTCGACCTTAAGGAACATTCTAGACAAAATCTTTATGCCACAGTATATTTTGCTTACTACAGTCTGTATGGATACAAATGGCACAGACTTTGAAACAAAACTAAACGGAGATCCTAGTCATGCACAATCCACAAAGGTCCTGGACTAGACATAACCCAGTAAATAAGGTTTACCTATTGTCCCTTGAAACAATGGATATTTATGAGGTATCCTTCAAACATCTTTTTTTCTTTCTAAAAATTAATAATTACATCTTGTAAAAGCACACAAGTTAGGCATATTATTAATGATGCCTATATTCTGGATTATTTTATCCCTATTTTACAGAAATAAAGATATTTTTATATCTGGCTCAGCAATATACTATAACAATTGATGTTGCCTATCACACTCAGACAGGCCTCTACTGACTACCCTTTTTTAGACAGAGGTCTATGGTAAAAAATATGTTCAATTGTTACAATGAAGTCTTATGGGGAGTATATGCCATTATATTGCTGCACAGTGTCAGACCCTTCTGTCAAAGGCATATATTGGGAGATACTACTAATAAATACCTTGTATAGAAGACTCAAATATAATGTGAACATAGCCCTATAAAGATAGAGCAGAGGTGGAGGACAATAACAGATTTATATGTCATTAGATGACGACAGTTGTGGATACCTTAATGGATACCATTATTAGATGTGAACTTCAGTCAGAAAAAAGGTTTTTTTGGGGGGAGTAAATGCTCTTTAAATCAATAAAGTATGAACTCTTAGAGCACAGGAAAGAATTAACATTTGAATGGCAGGAAAGAGCAGCATCTCAGGAATGAACAACATGGCAAAAAATAGCAATTTGTCATGATATAACAAGCAGATATTAAAAGATAACAATTGTATGTTACATTCATTTGTATCTTAAGAAGAAAATAAAGTGAAGTCCCTTTCATCTTCTCTGCTATGGAATAAGTTGGTGGCCAACATACAAATGATTCAAGGCGATTTGCATTTCAACAAACACAAATCAAACCAAGCTCTAGATATTGTGCATTTAATATAAAATGTCAGTGTTTAGAAAAAAGTGAGCAGGGAGATATGCGACATGCTGTTGTCACCTGTAGGTGTTCATCACAGATTTAATTATACCTCCTCTCATCAGTTTCGAGCCAGGAATATTTTTGAATAGTTTTGGTTTTCTGTAAGATGTGTTATATAATTGAAAGCTGCTCTTATTATACAAAGTGCTGTTTTCTCTGCAGGTTGAAAGCACCATCCAATATATCACACTGCAAAGCAGGATATTTCCAAGTTCAAAGTAAAAGATTAGATGGCAACTACTTCTTTTTAGAGTTGTGGATAAGGGAAAAGTCTGTAGAATACATCATCTAGTGACTTTCATCTGGTGGTTTTAATATCAGATTTTAAGTGTCCCTCCAATGGTTCTGAAGAGTAATGTTTCTACATTTATACTTTCCTGGGAAAGTAATTTTCTTTCAGGATCATAGAGAGACTTTTCTACAACCAAGAAAATAAAGAGAAAGTTGCATTTTCATGTGAGTCTAATTCCTCTGCTTCACATTAAAGAAAATAAAGTTGACATTTTTGGGGTAGGTTTATGAATGGATCTGTTTTCACCTTAAAGGAGTATTCACATTTCATTAATTAGCTTAACACATGTAGGTAAAGGTAAATAAAGATTATTACCAAAGGCCTTGTCTCAACCCCCAAAAATACAATTCTCACCTAGATAACGCCCCCTAGATATTATCCTCCCAGCCTTTGATCACCCGCAGTTTACCCCCCCCCCCCCCCCCCCCCTGATATAGACACCCCCCTATTCCCCCCACACCCATTTCCCCTGCCTCTCTGTGTCCCATTGATGGACACCAGAGCCCCCCCCCCTGTCCAACCATGTCTGACTCACTCCCCCTTCCCCCTGCCCCCCCCCACCCCCCCCCCCCCCCCCCCCTCACCCTATCTCCAGCACAGAAGCTTGTCTATCTTTGTTACTGACAAGTAGGGATGAGTGATTATAATCGACAAAGTTGAAATCGGCACGATCTTTAGGCTGATCGGAAATTTACGATCACGTGATATTTTAGGTGAAAATCTGCAGATAATCTATTACTATCGCACCATTTTCGGCGCTTCTGTCATTTTGGCGGCACAAAAACAGCTTAGAGCATAGAGCAGGGTTGAGCTGGGTATTGCGACGTCATGACTGTGATGTGTATGGTTGTCATATATTGTAGATAGGAGATACCACCCCCCCCCACCACCCCTCCCCCCCCCACCACCCCAGACCCCATCGTTTGCCTGACCCCAACCAGCCGTCTCTCCCCCCCCTCCCCGGCCCCCCCCCTAATGTAGCAGTCTTTAAGTTGTCTCTAAATGGAGCAGGGACGTGTGCTAGGTCCTCTCAATAAGCTAATCTCAGAGACACAGTTCTCTTTATTCATACAGACAACTATGCTTTAATCTCTATAACCAACTCCCCACCTTACTAACTCTCCCTCAAATCCTTACAAACAAATTACCCTTAGACAGGGACCCATTTTAAAGTGCCACACTCACCTCTCACCATTACAGCCCGCCCCCCCCCCCCCCCCCCCCCCCCTGCCTCCCTCTTACCCCCCCCCCCCCCCCCCCCCATCCCCTTGCGGGGGTTGGGAAAAACAACTACCCCCGCCCCCCCCCGTATTTATATATATATTTAATAAAAAAAATAATAAATAATTTTAATAAGAATTATTATAAATTATTATAGAGGACGAAACACAGTGTGTCCCCCCCCCCCCGGCGCCGGCCACGGAGGGCCCTTTGAAAGGAGGGTGTATATTGTGCAGCCCAGATCTGCTTTGTGAACCTGCATTGAATTGGCTTTTTTTTTACCACTTTCTTGCCCAGCCACACCTCGCACCTGAGGTGAAAGTGTAACCTTTTATTTTGTCCAGCCCAGTTATTGTTCAACAAGAGCCCACCTTGTAACTTAAATTTAGGATACAGAAAATTTTCTAGTAACTGATTGGTATATAACCTGCCCAAAAAACCCCCCCATATGAGCCCCCCCCCACCCCCCCCTTCTTCCTCTCACCCACCCCGCCCACCTCCAACCTTCTTAAACCCCGAGCTGGATTTCACTTTGGTGCAGCCCCCAGAGAGTTTTTTCAAGAGCCACCTTGTACTTAAATTATAGATATACAGGACATTTTCTAGTAAATGTTGATGTATTTCATTGGTGCAAAAACCAACTTTTGTTATCGTATATCTTTTAAATAGTGTATTTCACTTTGGTGCCGCCCAGTTGTTCAACGGCCACCTTGTACTTAAATTGCATACGGACATTTTCTATTAACTGTTGGAGTATTTTATTGGTTGCAAAAAACCACCTTTTTCTTATCCGTATAACTTTTATTAGCTGTATTTCACTTTGGTGCGGCCCGTTTGTTCAAAGAGCCACCTCTGTACTTAAATTAGGATACAGACATTTTCTAGTAACTGTTTGTGTATTTCTTTGGTGCCAAAAACCACCTTTTGTTATACGTATATACTTTTAAAATAGCTGTATTTCACTTTGGTGCCACCAGTTTTGTTTAAAAGAGCCTCCTATGTTATTAAATTAGCATACCAGACATTTTCTAGTAACTATGTAGTATTTTATTAGTGCAAAAACCACCTTTTCTTATCCGTATAACTTTTAATTAGCTGTATTTCACTTTGGTGCGGCCCCATTTTGTTCAAAGAGCCACCTTGTACTTAAATTAGGATACACAAATTTTCTAGTAACTGTTGGTGTATTTCATTGGTGCAATAACACCTTTTGTTTTCCGTATAACTTTTAAATAGCTGTATTTCACTTTGGTGCCACCCAGTTTTGTTCAAAGAGCCACCTTATAATTAACTTAGGATACACAAATTTTCTAGTAAATGTTGATGTATTTCATTGGTGCAAAAAACCACCTTTTGTTATCGTATAACTTTTAAATAGCTGGATTTCACTTTGGTGCAGCCCAGTTTTGTTCAAAGAGCCATCTTGTAATTAAATTAGGATACAGACATTTTCTAGTAACTGTTGGTGTATTTCATTGTGCAAAAACTACCTTTTGTTATTCGTATAACTTTTAAATTAGCTGTTTTCACTTTGATGCAGCCCGTTTTGTCCAAAGAGCCACCTTGTAATTAAATTATGATACAGACTAGAGATGGCCCGAATTTCTCAAAAATTCGGTATCGGTCACTTCGCGAATTTTCCGACAAAATTCGTTTCGGTCCGAATTACTTCGGCACGAATCAGTTAAAAAAACAGCTATTTCCAGGCTGCCAGAGCCTGCAGGGTGCTGTTAGAACGTTGTGCCATGTTAAATATGCAGAGGGAGCTTGGTTTGGTCTATCATTCAATGTTGTGTTTAGTATGACACGCAACATGACTGCCGCCGCATAGAATCGCTTCACTATAAAAGATTCCTGGGCACTTAGAGGGCAAAACTGAACAAAAAAAACATCAAGCGTGGAATGTAGCCTGATAAAGTCATGCTAGCGAAAGCCTGGAAACAAAACATAGCTGAGAGGCTCAGGTGGCAATGTGTAGTGACGCTCGCGTGTGCCGACCCCCCGCCCACTCGACCCCCGCGCCCCCCTGCAGCCCCACCAGCAGCATGGAGGTCAGCAGTGGCACAATGACATTCTGGAGGCGGCAAACAGAATTAAGCCACATAGTGGCACAATCACACAGTGTGGAGGTCATGGCAGCAGCAGCATGAGGTCAGGCAGTGGCACAATGACATTCTGGGAGGCGGCAAACAGTATTAGGCCAACAGAGTGGCACAATACACACGTGTTGGAGGTATCGGCAGCTAGACAGTATGAGGTCAGACAGTGGCACTAATGGCATTCTGGGGTGGCAAAAACAGTATTAGGCCACAGAGTGGCCAATCACACAGTGTGGAGGTACGGCGCAGCAGTATGAGTCAGGAAGTGGCATCAATGACTTCATGGAGGCGGAAAAACTGTATTAGGGCACAGAGTGGCACAATCTCTCAGTGTGGAGGTCACGGCGGCTGCAGTTTGAGGTCTGACAGTGGCACAATGACATTATGGAGGCGGAAAACCAGTATTGGGGCACAGTGTGCACAATCACACAGTGTGGAGGGTCACGGTGGAAGCAGTATGAGGTCGAGACAAGTGGCACAATGACATTATGGAGCGGAAAAAACAGTATTAGGGCTCAGAGTGGCACAAATCACTCAGGTGGGAGGTCACGGGCTGGAAGCATATGAGGTCAGACAGTGGCCCAATGACATTAGGAGGCGGAAAAACAGTATTGGGCCACCGATTGGCACAATTCACCACAGTGTGGAGGTCACGGCGGCTGCCCAGTCATCGAGGTCAGACAGTGGCACAATGGCATTCTGGAGGAGCAAAACAGTATTAGGCCAACAGAGTGGCACAAATTCACACAGTGTGGAGGTCACAGGCTGGCAGGGCAGTATGAGGTCAGGCAGTGGCACAATGACATTATGGAGGAGGAAAAAACAGTATTAAGCCACAGAGTGGCACAATCACACAGTGTGGAGGTCACGGCGGCAGCTGTTGAGGTCAGACAGTGGCACATTGGCATTCTGGAGGTGTAAAAACAGTATTAGGCCACAGAGTGCCACAATGATACAGTGTGGGGTCACGGCGGCAGCAGTATGAGGTTCGACAGTGGCACAATGACATTATGGAGGCGGAAAAAACAGTATTAGGCACTGAGTGGCACTAATCAAAAAGTGTGGAGGTCACGGCGGCAGCAGTATGAGGTCAGACAGTGGCACAAATGGCATTCATCAGGTGTCAAAACAGTAAAAGGCAACAGAGAGGCACAATCACACAGTGAGGCGGTAACGGCGGCAGCAGTATGAGGTCAGGCAGTGGCACTTTGACATTATGGAGGCGGAAAAAACAGTATTAAGCCACAGAGTGGCACAACACACAGTGTGGATGGTCACGGCTCGGGCAGCCAGTATGAGGTCAGTGCAGTGGCACAATGAATTATGAGGCGGCAAAACAGTATTAGGCCACAGAGTGGCACAAATGGATACCGTGTGGAGGTCACGGCAGCACAGCAGTCTATGAGGTCAGGACAGTGACAAGGACATTATGGAGGCGGCAAGACAGTATTAGGCCACAGAGTTCCACAATCACACAGTGTGGAGGTCACGGCGGCAGCAGTATGAGGTCAGACAGTGGCACAATGACATAATGGAGGCGGCAAGTCAGTATTAGGCCACAGAGTGGCACAATCACACATGGAGGTGGTCACGGCGGAAGCTGGATGAGGTCGGGCAGTGGCACAATGACATTATGGAGGCGGCAAAACAGTAAAATATTAGGCACTGAGTTGCACAAATGATACAGTGTGGAGGTCACGGCTGGCAAGCAGTATGGGTCGAACAGTGGGCACAATGACATTATGGAGGGGAGGAAAAAAAACAGTATTAGGGCACAGAGTGGCACAATCACACATTGGAAGGTCAACCAGCTGGGGCAGCAGTATGAGGTCAGCAGTGGCACAATGACTTTATGGAGGGGCAAAAACAGTATTAGGCCACAGAGTGGCACAATGATACCGTGTGGAGGTCACGGCAGCAGCGTATGAGGTCAACAGTGGACAATGACATTAGGGAGGGGAAAAACATATTTGGGGGAACAGGTGGCCCAATAACCCAGTGGAGGTCACGCGGCAGGTATGGGGTCGGGCAGTGGCAAATGACAAATTCTGGGTGGAAAAAAAAGGATAGGCCAAAGATGGACGCACGGGGGGGGCGGAAAAAAGGCAGCAGATAAGGGTCGACAGTGGCACAATGACACAGTTGGAGGGCAGGGCAGAGCCACCCAGCGCTGAGGTCAGAAAGTGGCACAATGAAAAATTCTGGGGGTGGCAAAAACAAAGGGGGGAAAGAGCGGCCCCAAAAAAAAAAAAAAAAATGTGGGGGGGAGGGGGGCCAAGGGGCCCCAGCAGCTGAGGTCGGCAGTGGCACAATGACAAGGGGGGAGACAGGAGAAAAAAGCATGAGGTCAGGAGGGACAATGAATTCTGGGGTGGAAAAAAACTTTTCCAGGCCGCAGAGGGGGGACAATGCACAGGTGGATGTCACGGAAAAGCAAAGCGCAGCGCATGAGCACATAGAGTGGCAAAAAAGACAGAGTGTTGAGGGGGGTGGAAATCCCAGTCCCGGGTAAAGCGGTGGTAGGCAGATGGAGAGACTATCAGCAGATGTGTGGCATCAGGCGGGTGGCGGCTCAGTATGGTGGGGAGGTAGTTTGAACCCAGACTGACCCCAAAGGGCTTTGGTGTGTGGAAACCCTGGGATCAGCCTGTTTCATCTTGACAAGGGTCAGGTTCAACTTTTCCCCGTGGAAAAAGGGGTTTCCTTGGGTAACGATGGCCCCCGCCGATGAAACCGCTTGTGCCCCCTACGGGCCCGGGCGGACAGCTTCCCCACTGCAAATTCGGCAGTTGGGGCCCACCCATCCAGTTTGGCTGCCCGTAGCCAGGGATCTTTTCTGGGGGGCAAGTGTGCCCAAGTAGGCC
>JAODAL010047743.1:0-29616 GCA_025379985.1 Phyllomedusa bahiana | reverse complement strand
CGGGGGGGGAGCGGCATGATCCCAAAGGGGTTAATATCCCGGCGGGTTTCCATCCCGCGATTTGGGGGTCCCCCTTGTGGCCCGCAATCCCCTTTGGGATTTACTCATACGGCAATTTGCGGGGAACCCCCTCCCCAAATTCCCGGGTATGAGAAAAGGCAAATGTGGGAAAAGGGGTTTTTAATGGAACAAAAGCAAGAAACCCAAAAAAGGAAATCAAAAACAAGGGGGGGCAAGACTTTATTAAATGAGAAACAAAACCCAAGTTTTTCCCCCGCAAAAAAAAAATTATCCCCATAGATCAAATATCCGGGGACGGCTCCAACGGTTCCCAAATTACCCCAAAAAAAAGAGATTTCCCCTTGGATTTTAAAAATTAAAAAAACTACAACCCCCGGGGCCCTTTAAAATGAGATAGCCCGGCTAAAACATTGAAAAATGACACAATTTTAAAATAGGGAGATCTATATTGAAATTTTTGAAAATTTTGAAATTTTTAAAAGGGGTATATATTTTTTGGGCATTTTTTTTTTTCTTGAAATTTTTTTTCTGAAATTGTTTTTTTTATTTATATGGGTATGTTTTTTTTTTTTTTTTTTTTTTTAAAAAATTAATATAAAACATAATATTGGGAGACTATATAGTTAAAAGCTATGTGCAAGCGGGAAAATTGTAAACGGGAAATTTTCCCCCCCAAAAACCACTTTCCCGGTGAACTCCGAAAGTAAAAATTTGTGTCATTTGTTACAATAGGGTGATAGGGGTGCCAAAAACTAAAACTTTAAAAATGCTAAAAATAGTTAAAAAAAAAAAAAAAACATCCTGGGGTTGTTTTTCCCATGACAGCTGAATAATCAGTCTTTGGGGAAATGTAACGTTTTGCAATAGGAAGTTTTGTATCAGAGAAAAGGGTCTTTAATTGATGGACGAGATGTGCCCAAAATTAAAACATTGTTGCACCCTTAAAAAGGGGAAATTGAGGCTAAGTCAGGCCCAGCAAGGGAGTTTCATTTGATTGACATCTATGAAACCCTATTAATGACAATTTTTGCATTTTAAATGATGGGGGATTTTCCCCTTCCCCAGAATGCCTCGATGAAGCGTTAGTGTAGGCGCGAAACGCGAAAGGGTATAGCAGTGTCTGTTAATTTATGGGCAGGGCAGAATAATGCCCCTCCTCGTTTTTTTTGAAAAAAAACGGAAACCCCTTCATATTAATATTTTAAAGTGTTTTTTTAAGGGGTTTTTTATGTGCGCGCAAAATCCTTTTTTTCCCTGTATATTTTATATTAAAACCGGGTTTTTTTTCCCAAAAAACTGGGGGGGTTCGCGGAAAGCCGTTTACCTAAAAACCCTTTGGAAATGAAAATCTGCTTAAAAGCAAAAACGGGAGTTGTGCCTCACATATCTAGCACAACAAAACCGGGTTGGGAAAGCCCCCTTTCCCCCTTCCCATATAACTAAAACACTTTTTTCTTCACTTTTTTGGTGCGCTCTTTCCATCCCCTTTTTTTTTTTTTCCCGGGCTAGATCAGGGGGGGGCAAATTTTTTTCCCATGGGGGGCCCCATGAGAAAGTGTGATGGGTTTTGGGGGGGTGGACTAATAAAAACCCTAGGATGAACGGGGGGGAAAAATTTTTTTTTGGGGGGTTTTCTTTGTGGAAACTTACTGGGGGATGTATTTTAAACCGGGATATTAATGATTTGGGAAAATATAAGGGGGGTTTTTACACTCTTTCCCCAGTAAGGTAGGTATGTTGAAGAAAGTCCCCTCAGTCTGGAGGTATATACGCCCCCCCTTATTCAGGTAAAATAGATATAGGTAGCGGCAGGGAGGTATTAGATACAGTCCCCTCAGGCAGGGATATAATAGGTACAGCTCCCCCCAGGCAAAGGGATATAGATAGGTACAGCTCCCCCCAAGGTAAAATTGTAGTTTTGGTGTGTCCCCCCGGAGGGATAGAGATTTTTTAGGTGGTCCCCCCGGCAGGTATAAAGGGGGGGTTTTTTTTGTTAGGTGTCCCAGGGGAGGTATATAGAAAGGTTTGGTTTTTCCCCCAGCAGGTATGAGATAGTTAGGGTGTCCCCAGGCAGGAAAATATAAAGCTAGGGTTTTTTCCCAGGAGATATATATTTAGGTTGCCCCCAGGGTTATAATATAGGTGTGTCCCCGGAGGTTAGAGAATTAGGTGTGTCCCCGGGGCAGATGAATAGTTAGTGTGTCCCCCGGCGGTATATAATAGTTAGTGTTTTTCCCAGGCAGGATAGAGAAGTTAGGTGTGCCCCCAGGCAGGTATATAGATATTTAGTGTGTTCCCAGAAGGTTGGGAAAATGGGAGGTTTTCCCCAGGCAGGTATAAGATAGTAGGTGTTCCAGGAGGTATATAGTTAGGTTTTTTGGGGAGGTATATAGAAAGCGGGGTGTGCCCCCCAGCAGATAATAGTTAGGTGTGCCCCCGGGCGGTATAAGTAGTAGGTGTTTTCCCCAGCAGGAATTAGAAAGCAGTGTGCCCCCAGGAGGTATTAGTTAGGTGTGCCCCCAGGAGGTTAAAAGATACAGGTGTGCCCCCCAGGCAGGTATATAGTAGTGGGGTGTGTTCCAGGCGGGTATTAGTTTTATGGCCAAATTTAAAATTACAAAAAATAATACTCCCCTTGACTTCCTGCTTCCCGGGCCGGCACGCTACTTCTACCCGAGGAGCCCCCCGGGGTGGTGGTGATATATCCCGCCGCCCCGGACGCTCCTCCGCAGCTCAGGGGCCCTCACAGAGCATTACTCTGTGTGGCCGAGGAGAGGCACGGCGCGGTGGGCGGGTTCCGCGTTGTGCCTAATTCACAGCAATAGTAGGTGCGCCCAAAACGGGGGCCCTCCAGAAAATCCCCGCCCTCGGGGGTGTCACGTACATTATGATCGGGGCATCTCCCCCCATACACCCTACAAAAATTATTAACTATTCCCCTTTTCCCTATTATGGGGCGATCTGCCGGAATTATTTAAATAAAGTTATCACAGGGTGCATTGACAAGAAAAACAATTTATTATTAGGAACCAAGGTTTTCGTTTTTTTTTTTGTAAAGTGCATCAACCCGGAGCTCCCCTCTAGGAGGGATTTTTACGGGAACAATTCCCCCACAAGCCAATAGTCACATTGTTTAGATCTTTTTTACAGCCTTCGGGTTGCATACAGAGCCCCTTTAAATGATTCTGAGCCCCCGTTAAAGTGTTTGAGGACATTTCTCCCGTGACATTGGACCTTTGATGATGGATAGCTTTAATATATCTGTTGTGGAATACGATGTGTGAACAAATGTCCCTTGGGGGGGGAACCCCGACATTTCCCCCCCGCCCTTTTTTTTTTTTTGAAAAGGTTTTTTTTCCAAAAGTGCTTTCTAAATAAAAATCCCTCTATAGGCGGGCCCCAAAAGGTATTGATGGGCACAAAGTTGCACCCCCCTAGCAAATTGGGGTTTATTTATTCCCGACCTCCCTACCCAAATATCGTCACCCTGCTCAAAAAATTGATTTAAACACGGAGTACACGCACAGTTTCATAATAGAAACTTTAGTTCTATAAAAATGACCCCAATAGATCACATCTCGGCCAAAAACCACATAGATTTAAATTTCTCAAACCGGGTGTCATTGGATGTTCCAAAAAATCTTTTAACAAAGGCCCGAACGAGGTATGGAACTGATCTATTAACGGATGCAACATTGTTTCTTTGAGTTGACAGTGTTTACACAGTGTAATTGTTCTCTTTTATCTGC
The DNA here is from genome assembly GCA_025379985.1 of Phyllomedusa bahiana. Classification (NCBI taxonomy): domain Eukaryota; kingdom Metazoa; phylum Chordata; class Amphibia; order Anura; family Hylidae; genus Phyllomedusa; species Phyllomedusa bahiana. The sequence goes on along the minus strand of JAODAL010047743.1, from coordinate 25,846 downwards.
TATTTAATTTAGTGGCACAGTTTAAGTACTGTTTGCTCCGTTTGATGTTATAAACCCGTGTCAATCATTTGTGATTTGTCAGTTTAAAAGTAACGATCCTTCCTGGTCTTTTCACCTCCCGATGAAGCGCTGGTGCAGGCTTGAAACGCGTCCAGTTCTGCTTGTTTGTTGCTTTGTTAAATTAAGTTTTTACTAAGATTATACACAGTTCCGATGTGTTAATCTCTGATGCTTTTCGTGAATAACACTGTCAGTGTGCTATCTTTTCCTAGAGCATCTTTGTTATTCTCCTACACAATCCTTTGTGTTTTGATGTGAAGCCGACAAGAGCAAATCCACACATTTATATGCTATTTGAGTGTTGTGCCTCTTAAGTTCGCACATCAACACCTTTAGATGAGTAGGTTTACTCATTTTAACAAATTTTTTTGTACCTACTAAACGAGGAGAGCGACTCTCTGTGTTTTCTGTTTTTCTTTAGATAGATAGATAGACAGACAGACAGATAGATATGAGATCGATAGATATAAGATAGATATTAAAATTATTGATAAATAGACAGATGGACAGACAGACAGATAGATAGATTGGATAGGAGACAGATAGATAGATATGAGATAGATAGATATATAGATAGATAGACAGATAGATAGATAGATAGATAGATAGATAGATAGATATGAGATAGATAGATAGATAGATAGATAGATAGACAGACAGATGGATAGATAGATAGATAGATACATACATACATACATACATACATATATACATACATACATATGAAATTCTTACCACAAATTCTTTGCTGGGTTCTGTCATTGAGAGAAGAATATCTCAGTTATAAAGCCCACAGATGTGTTATATGAAAGGATATATACACATTGTCATGTTGTATATACTGTGTAGGATATGTATATGGAGTGAGGACAGGACTCTGGGCAGGGACTGGCAGCAACTGGTGGCCCTATAGCTGGCGTCCACCCCACATACATGAGGGCATCAGACTCTAGTATAGACCTATAGACCCCTCACCTCATAGAGAAAGCTGCAGTTATAATAGTCCAGGACTCATTATAAATATGGGTTTAGATGTCACAGCTTCCCTTTATAGCCTTCTGCTCGGTCGCCCCCCTAGACCACCAGGGATGGTAAAGCTGAACCCTCCACGAACTTATATCATCAGTGATCTCAGCAGAACTCCTCCTCATCCCTCGATCCCTGGTGTCACCATTAACCCTTCACTGCTCTAACACTAGTGATGTCACCATTAAACCCTTCACAGGTCTAGAACACGTGATGTCACCATTAAACCCTTCACTGATATAGAACACTAGTGATGCTACATTAACCCCATCACTGCTCTAGAACACTAGTGATGTCACCATGAACCTTTCACTGCTCTAGGACACTTGTGATGTCATCTTTAACCTCTTCACTGCTCCAGAACACTAGTGATGTCACCATTAACCCCATCACTGCTCTAGAACACTTGTGATGTCTTCATTAAAGGGGTTGTCTCGCTACAAAGAATAGCTTTCAAATTGTAGGGAACACAAAATAAAGACATTTTCCAAATATATTGCACTGTTCCTCTGTTTTTCCTAAAGAGATACAAGTGAATTTATTACCTCCCTGGCTATTTCAGTTCCCTCAGTAACCGACCTGTAAACAAATCCCCCTGGGCTGTTTGTTCAATGGAGATAACAGAGAGTGAGTCATCACACAGGTCGGCAGTGTCAGTCAGTGTCCTGTGCTGCCCAGACAGTAAAAAGCTTGATTTATCTCAAGTAAACAGTTCTGTAATTAGGGCTTTTGTTTTGGGGATCAGATAAGAAGTCCTGCTAGTAGTTTCAGAAGCTAATCTGATCTAATTAGCAACTGAAAGCACAGCACTGAGCACAGAGCTTATGCAAATTAGTCTGAACCAGGAAGTGACAGAGAATTTCTTTCATGCATTCTTTGAAACACTGTGGGGAGACAACTCTTTTAACCCCTTAACTGATCTACAACACTAGTGATGTCACCACTAACCCCATCACTATACATGGTTAATGGTGACCGCACTAGTCTAGAACCCTAGTGATGTCACCATGAACCCTTTACTGCTCTAGAAGACTAGTGATGTCACCATGAACCCTTCCTGCTTAGAAGACTAGTGATGTAAACCATGAACCTTATGCTCTGAAGACTAGTGATGTCACCATGAACCCTTCCTGCTCTAGAAGACTAGTGATGTCACCATGAACCCTTCCTGCTCTAGAACACTAGTGATGTCACCATTAACCCCATCACTGCACTAGAACACTAGTTAACCCTTTCACTGCTCTAGAACACTAGTGATGTCACTATTAAAGGGGTTTTCTCACCACCATTTGTAGAAGTTTTGCATGTACTGTCTCTTCAGGCTGTGGGTGGTCCTACAGCAGTGATTAGCATTTTCAGCTTCTAGCACACCTAACTCTGACAGGATATTGATATTTTTAGCAAGATCACAGATAAAGCCATTCTTTTCAGTCCTCACAGCACATGTACCTTTTGTTTAGAAAAGCTAATCTTGTTATATATAATTAGTTTGCTTCCATCTAAGTCCATCAGTAACATACATCAATAACATCATTCCCTGATTTATGCTCTCAGCTTATCAGATAACAGGTACGAAGGTAACCATAGAAACCTGTGTGCACTTCAGAGCACATAAAAAATGCTCTTATCACATGACTAAAGTAAAATCTATTTACCAATGTATTAAGAAAAGTCTTCATTTAACTGTCCAGTTATGCTGAAAGCTAATCTTTGTAGGGAGAAAACCCCGTTAACATGGTGCTAGAACACCATGCCTTCCACACTTTACCCCTTTAGTGCCTTAGAACACAAGAGATTCTATCATTAACCCATTTATTGCTCTAGAACACTGGAGACACCACCATTAACCCCTTTCCTGGTGTAGATTATTAGAGATGTCTCCATTAACACTCTATGTGTTCCGAAAACTTCCAGGATTTACCCCCTTCACTAAAACTGAGCCCGAAGCTGCAGACAGTGAGGTCTTCTCAATGATTAACTCAGAGGACGTCATTGTCTGGAGACATCTACAAGTCGTGTTCCCACAGAATAGAAAGATTTCAGAAGATTATGGACAGAAAAGACCATAACTATAAACCGTACCTAATGTTTCCTCCATGATGAGTTTCATCTCCTCAAACTTCCTCAGGGTTTCCTGCTCCATCTTGATTGGCTCTGATCCTCCTGGTGAATCTGCCAAATGTGTCAGATTTCAAGGTTTTCAATCGATCTCTTGAGACAAAGTTTTGGCTTCATCTTATTGTAGGTAAAGAAGATCCTGAGATCCTTCACTGTGTATCCATCTATCAATCATCAGTTATGTGCCCTCCAGACCTGTACTGAGGTCACCCTCGCTTTACTGATTGCTGCTCTCACTACTGCCCCTGTGATAGGTGTAGAGGTCTACAGGTGTTCAGCAGAAGCTCTGCACTTACCCCAATGTTGGGCTGAGATCCTTCACTGTGTATCCATCTATCAGTCATCAGTTATGTGCCCTGCAGACCTGTACTGAGGTCACCCTCGCTTTACTGCCTGCTGCTCTCACTACTGCCCCTGTGATAGGTGTGGAGGTCTACAGGTGTTCATCAGAAGCTCTGCACTTACCCCAGTGTTGGGCTGAGATCCTTCACTGTGTATCCAGCTAGCAATCATCAGTTATGTGCCCTACAGACCTGTACTGAGGTCACCCTCGCTTTACTGATTGCTGCTCTCACTACTGCCCCTGTGATAGGTGTAGAGGTCTACAGATGTTCAGCAGAAATTCTGCACTTAACCCAGTGTTGGGCTGATATCCCTCACTGTGTATCCCTCTCAGTCATCAGTTATGTGCCCTGCAGACCTGTACTGAGGTCATCCTAACTTTTCTGTCTGCTGATCTCACTATTGCCACTATGATAGGTGTAGAGGTCTACAGGGGTTCAGCAGAAATTCTGCACTTAACCCAGTGTTGAGCTGAAACCCTTCACTGTGTATCCATCTATCAGTTTTGTGCCCTGCATAACTGTACTGAGGTCATCCTCACTTTACTGCCTGCTGCTCTCAGTACTACTCCTGTATTATGTGTAGAGGTCTATAGGTGTTCAGCAGAAGCTCTGCGCTTACCCCAGTCTTGGGCTGAGATCCTTCTCACTCGTCTCTTCTATCCTTATGTCGTGGAGTTTTTCCGTCGCCCGCAGCTGTTTCCACACACAGCGGCAGTGGACGGTCTCTCTTCAGTTTAGGGGAATGTTCCCCATTATTTTGGCCTCATTCATTCTTCTTTCACGTCTGTGTCTCATACAAGTCCTTTCTCTGCTGTCCTCTCACCGGAGACTGTTTTCTGGAGGCCTGAACCTTTGAAGCTCCTCGTTTCTTATCTCTCCAGGAAACAGAAAGTTTTCTTGATGATCCCTGAGATGATTCCAATGTTCAGTCGTGAACTGTGAGATAGAAGGAGACAACGGCAGGAATTTATAGAGTGGGAATTCACTAACCATCTCTGGATGATGTAAAGACCTCGAGGGGGACAACTGCCCCACAGAACAAATACTTGGATCCCCCTAATGCAGGGTTACCAGATCTAGTACAATGGGGACATGGAGCAGCTACCAAAGCCACCAGACAAGGCTCCAGCTTAGAAGAATGAGGGCGATGACCGGACCGCCGCCGGAAACTGCCTCATCTTTACATCCCTCTCATATTGATGAGCGTCCCCAATCTGTTCTGTAGGGAGAAAATCTTCACCCAGGACGACCAAAGATGACTAGAAGGTCAATCTCTGAAGGCCACTGTCATCTATACAGACAGAGCCAGGACTACTACTCCCAGCTTTCGTGTTTTATATAAAGAAGTAAAGCAGTATTAGATCATAGTCGATCAACACTGATGGTTGTAATAAGGGACCTCTCAGAGCATGATCCACTGATCGTACCTCTCTGAAGATGTCATTGAGGCACATGGACACCCAATTACAAATTTCCTTTCCGCACCCGCAGACCTTCATATGTTCTGTGACAGTGTAAGGTACACAGTGCAGGTGGAGGTTCCAGGCAGGGCCGCCGATAGGGGAGTACAGGGGGTACTGCACTGCTGTACGGGGCCTGGGCCAAAGTGTGAAATATGGGGGCCCGCCAGCAGCGGGCCCCTTTGTTTCATGAATCGGAGCCCACCGTGGCCCATTAGGGATCAGGGCCTGCCGCGGCCTGCTAGTGACTGGGGCCCGCTAGTGATCGGGGCCCGCCAAGGACCGCTAGTGATCGGGGCCCGCTTGGGATCAGGGCCCGCTGCGGCACGGTAGTGCTCGCGGGCCGCTGACAGTAAACTGGGCAGCGGCACCATGAGGCTCCTTCACGGCACCGCTGCCTCTCCTCGGCCACACAGCCTAATAACTAATAGGATGTGCAGACGCTGAGCTTCTGGAGGAGCGCCCCCGCTGCAGTGCCGAGGCAAAAGAGAAGGATGCTTGGCCGGGAAGGAAGATAGGTAAGTAATAGTGTTATTATTTTTATTAAACCTGCCTGATGAGAGCTATATATCACCTGCCTGAGGGGAGCTATATACCACCTGCCTGTGGGGATATATATATCACCTGCCTGAGGGGAGCTATATACTACCTGCCTGAGGGGAGCTATATACCACCTGCCTGAGGGGGGCTATATACCACCTGCCTGAGGGGAGCTATATACCACCTGCCTGAGGGGGGCCTATATACCACCTGCCTGAGGGAAGCTATATACCACCTTCCTGAGGGGGGCCTATATACCACCTGCCTGAGCGGGGCCTATATACCACCTGCCTGAGGGGAGCTATATACCACCTGCCTGAGGGGGCCTATATACCACCTGCCTGAGGGGAGCTATAAACCACCTTCCTCAGGGGAGCTATATACCTGCCTGAGGGGACATATATACCTGTCTGAGGGGGCCTATATACCACCTGCCTGAGGGGGCCTATATATCTGCCTGAGGGGAACTATATACCTGCTTGAGGGGGCCTATATACCTGCCTGAGGGGGCCTATATACCTGCTTGAGGGGGTATATACACCTGCCTGTGGGGGCCTATATACCTGCCTGAGGGGGATATATATACCTGCCTGAGGCGGCCTATATAATACCTGCCTGAGGGAGCCTATATAATACCTGCCTGAGGGGGCCAATATATATACCTGCCTTACTGAGGGGGCCCATATATTCCTGCCTAACTTAGGAGGGAGCTATAGAGCTTACTAACTGATGGGACATATACCTATAAGTAAGGAGCTTCTGAAAAGTGAGGATTCTAAGATGTGTGTGGTAAATTCTGCAGAGAAGAGTCGGGGCCAGAAGAAGTCATCCTGGAAGTCTGGACCAAAAGGAATAAACAAGGGAAAGACGACCTCTTTTTTCTGCGCTGGTTCCTGGTCCGGGCGCACTTGGGTGACATTGGAGCTCTGTTGGTGTCCCTGGTAGAGACGTTAACTATGCTAGCGGCAAGACATCCCATCCATCTCCTAGAGCAGGTAAGAGGAACACCCCATTCACTTCTTACAGGTGGGGGGCACATAGTTTGCTGCTGTAAGTCTTTCCTTTCCTGTCTGCTTTGCCTCCTGCAGAACTTTCTGTCCAACTTTTTACAAATACAGAAAGTTTTGTAGGATGTATGGTTTACTCTACTGAAGGGCGACCTACCTAACCTAGCGACCTACCTAACCTAGCTACCTACAGGAGGTGGGGCGCACTACAGTCGTACGAAGCTGCACATCTATAGCCTCAATGCGGCAAATCCAGGCCATTACTGCTGGGACAGGTAGATCACTTTACAAGGGGTTTACCTGAGCCTGAGGTGTCACTTTGTAGCTGGAAAGCGCTAAATCTCTGACCCGCAGTGGACTGGGTTCATAAATCAGGCGCATTCTACACGACTAATGTGCACAAAAATTGGCATCTAAACGCCAAAAATCATACATGTTGCCCAACGTGTCATTAATATCACATAGTAAGTTTCCATAAAAATAAACCCTGTTTACACGGATGTTTTTTTTTTTTGGGGGGGGGGAAGGAGGGGGGGGGAGGCCCAGACACTTTGGCTGTAAAGGGGGCCCTGAAAGTCCTGATGGCGGCCCTGCCATGCCGGTGGACACACCTATGTAGCAGTTGTGTGTGGATGCCTGGTCTACCAATTTGGAATCTCTGGGAGATGTAGTGCACTGGCACTGGAGAAACCACTGAGATTCTTAGCTTGGGATCTTGCAGACTTTACTCACAGCAAAACTCTGGTACAATTACTCTTCTGGCAGTTCCTCGAACTCTATCTTTCAAGCCTTAAATCTGACCCTGACACCAGCCTGCAGGGTAGTGGTCATGGTGGAGGAATATTTGTTGTACCTTGATATGTTCCCGGGGCTTTCTAGTCAAGGCCTTCTAATCCTTATCTGTCTCTTTTTCTTCTATCCCAGGACAGTCACTCGGTCTCTACCTTGGTTTTCTCTCTTCTTTCTTTCTCTCTCTCTCGCCTGTCTACCTGTTCCTGCTTCTTTGCTCTCCTATGAGCTCCTAGGCTGTGGTCTTCCCGTAAGCTCCCTTTCACCACTGGCTACTAAAGGGGCAATCCCATAATGCTGGAACCAGGGAGAGAAATAGAGAAGTCTAGGCTTATAGCAAACTTTTGGATGTATATTACCCACATACATTGACTATATACTGGTAGGCACCAGGGTACACAGGCTCTGCAGACTGTATATAACCCCATACAGTGACATATTTGGTGGGGGGAACCATGACAAAGGCTCTGCAGATTTAAAATTTACCCCCATACAGGACTAATAGGGTAGACACCAAAGGTACACAGGCCTGCAGACGTATAACCTCCATACAGGCCCAATAGTGGTAGACACCAGGACCCCGGGCTCTGCAGACTGAAATAAACCACCATACGTGACCATATAGTGATGGGCCAGTGTACACGGGCTTTTTCCGACTGAAAATTTACCTCCTACAGTGACCATATATGGTAGGTAAAAAGTTCAAAAGGCTCTGCAGACTGTATATTACCTCCATAACAGTCCCCATAAGTGGTAACCCCAGTAAAAAACACAGGCTCTGCAACAAATTTTACCACCAAAAAACCATAAGGGTTTAGAGACCAGTGTACACAGGCCTCGACTGTATATTACCCTCCAAAAATGACCTTTAAACGGTAACCCCCCATGTACACAGGCCGCAACTGTATATTACCTCCACATATGACCAATTGGTAGACCCCCGGAAACACAGCTCTGCAACGTATTTTACCACCATACCAAAGTTTTTAAGACCATGTACCAGGTTTTGCAGACTGTATATTCCCTCCAAAAATGACCACTACGGGTAGAAACACCTTTTACACAGCTCTGCAGACTTTATTTACCCCCATACGTGACCATTATTGGTGAACCCCAATGTACACCGGCTCTACAGACTGTAAAAATTTACCTCTATAAAGTGACCAAAATAGTGATGGTACCATGTACACGGGCTCTGCGACTGAAAATTTTTACCCCCATACGTGACCAAAAGTGGAAAACCAATGTACACAGGCTCTGGCAGATGTAGTATCCCCATACAGTGACCATAAAGGGTAACTCCATTGTACCGGGCTCTGCAACTGTATATTACCTCCATACAGGGGGGGCCATATAGTTTAGACACCATTACCAGACTCGCAACTGAATTTACCTCCATACAGGACCATAAGGGGTACCACAGTGACACAGGCTCTACAGACTGATATTACCCCATAAAGTGACCATATAGTGGTAAACACCAGTGTACACACCCTCTGAAGACTGATTTCCTCCATATAGTACCATATAGGGGTAATAGCAGTGACATGGGCTCTGCAGACTGTATATTACCTCATATAGTCACCATATAGTGGTGTAGACACCATTGCCATAGCTCTGCGACGGTATTTTACCCCATACAGTGCCATATATGGAGACACCAGTGTACACGGGCCTGCAGACTGTATTTTTACCTCCAAACAGTGCCCATATATGGTAAACAAGTGTACACAGCACTCTGTAGACATGTAAAGTGATAACAGGGAAATACACCAAGGAACTCGCACGACGTCTTCTCCGTTGTTATTCACTTTCCCTTTGCTTCTCCATCATTTCCATACCTCCATGCTGACTTCTTCCAGCCATCATTCATCTCTGCAGAATTTGCACACAAATATCTTAGAATTCTCACTTTTATTGCACCTTCCTCACTGTCCTTTACCTTTTAAGAAACTCCTAAGGGATGGGAAAGCGGGTACAGACCATAGCTTAGAGGCAGAGTCTCATTGAGGGGTGGGAGTTTGGGAAAAGAGGACTAACTCCCTGAAGATTGTGCTATGGCTATGGCCTGTACTCCTCAGAATCCTAATCTGCTGTCCGAACCCATTCCTTTATACCCCAGGAGATCTGCCACAGGCATGGTGTATGATCTTCAGGGGATGGAGTTTAGTGCTGTCAAGCTTTTTGTAGTGTTTCTGTTTTTTATCCAGATTTCCCTGTTGGACTATGATGGATGTATTGGACTACGTCGGACCAGCATTGAACCTATTTCTTTTATAAATTGGTCATTGATGGCTGGTGTAGGGGAGAGTTTATTTAAGCAAAGTGTTTTTTGTGTTGTGTCAGTGTTTAACTATATTATTCCAGTGTTAGTCATGAAGGTGTTTAACAGATGCCTATGTATTACTAGCACTGGGGCTTGGTGTCAGCCTTGGGATGACAAAAAAAACATCGCTGGCTGACACAAAACCCCAACACTAGTAAAACAGAGAAATCTGTCAGACACTTCCAACACTGGAAAAAATGGTAAAAAATATACCCTAACAACACTAAAAGACTTTATCTAAATAAATACTTCCCGACAATATCCCTTGTTGACCATTTTAATAAAGATATGGATCCAACACCGGCCCAACGTAGTCCAGCAGAACCTGCAAAACACAAAAACACTAGTCAGTATTTGGCTGACAGCTTAGGACAGCAAGGATACTATAACCATAACCCTAACCCTGTGGGCCTATGGAAAGATAGGCCCCATGTTTAGATAGATGACCTTGATTAATCAGATAGCCTCCCAAATTAGATAAGCCAAACCCCTGCCATTAAATAGATAGCCCTCCCAATTTGGCACATAGGTCACCCATTACAAGCTAAAATCCCCGGTAGGTAGGGCTAACAGTAGATAAGGCCCAAGCTAGGCAGGGCCCCAGGTACATACATAGAAAATGCTTCAGGTCAGTTGCCAAGACCCAAGGTAGGTAGCTAAGTAGGCAGGCAAGGTCCCAGGTAGGTAGTTATGTATGCAGACAGATAGCAAGGCCCCATGTTGGGAGACGAAGCCCCAAGTAAGTAGGTAAGTAGTAAGACAGGATCCCAAGTAGGTAGAGGCTTTAGGTAGATAGGTAGGCAGGGCCCTAGGTATATACTTGAAAAAATTATTAGAATGGATCCAGCGGTATCGGTGAAGACAAGTTACTTTATTGCTACCAACATGCAGACAGGGTACAGGACAGGCAAGGACCAAAGCGTTTCAGGCGTTACAGACCGCCCTTGTTCACGGTGGACGGAGGTGTGCTATTCAGCTGGAATATTAAAAGCCATTCGAAAAGGACTGCATGGAGCACTACCATTATTATTTTTACCAGGTATATAGGTAAAAAAGCAAGGCCCCAGTTTGTAGGCCTATTGGGGTATGTAATTTTTTTTAGTTTGGGCTCGGGGTAGGTTTTCCCCAGGCGGTTTAGTGATGGGCCCCAAAGGGTATTGTTGGGGGCCCAAAGTAGGTAGGACCCTAGGGATGTAGGTTAGTAGACCCATAGGAAGGTAGGTTGGTACACTACAGGTAGCTAGGCCATAGATAGGTAGATAGGCCACAGTTAGGAAGGTAGATAGTTCCCTAAATAAACAGATAGGCCCCAGTTATTAAGATAAGCAGGCCCAGGTAGTTAGGTGGGCCCCAGCTAGTCAGATGGGCCCCAGTTATGTAGGTTGTAGGTGGACCCCAGGTAGGTAGGTGGTTGCTTGGGCTCAGGTAGGCTGTGGGTAGGGCACCATTACTGTGAAGCCGGTCTATGTAAGGAGTAGCAGATGACGCCTGCTATGCTTAAGACCTAAGGCCTTAGGCGTAATAGACTAAATAGTGGGGTAGGGTGCTGGTGGCGCTTTGCTTGCTAAGGGCTGTAACTGTTTGCGCGTCCTGAAGAGGCCCAAGCGTTCTGAAGCTGGATGTGGTGCCCAGGCCCCCCTGTGGTGTCGGGGCCCACAGCAGCCGCTACAGCTGCTTCGGCAGTAGTTCTGCTACTGGCTGGAACTATACGAAACAGCCCCCAACCAACTAAACCAACCAATTTTCCCCACCAGACAGGCCCCCTTTCTTCAGGCCCCCGCACCCCCCCTTTTTCTATTGGGGTGCAGGGCCGTACCCTCTCTGTGGTGCTTAAAGCAGCCCTGCCCCTATTTACAAATACTAAGTCATTCTCACCCCCTTATTTACACCACACACCCCTCTATACACAACACCACACACCCCTCCATACACAACACCACAAACCCCTCTCCATCCCACAACACCAAACACCCCCCCTCTAAACAAACACCACCCCCCCTTTCTATACAACCCAAAAACCCCTCTATACAAAAACCCCCCACACCCCCCCCTCGATACACAACACCACACCACACCCCCCCTCTATACACAACACCAAAAACCCCTCTAACACCCCCACACCCCTCTAACCAACACCAAAAACCCACCCTCTATACACAACACCACATACCCCTCTATACACAACACCACACCCCCTCTATACACAACACCACACCCCCCCTCCATACACAACACCACACCCCCCTCTATACACAACACCACACCCCCCTCCATACACAACACCACACCCCCCTCTATACACAACACCACACCCCCCTCTATACACAACACCACACACCCCTCTATACACAACACCACACACCCCTCTATACACAACACCACACCCCCCTCTATACACAACACCACAAACCCCTCTATACACAACACCACAAACCCCTCTATACACAACACCACACCCCCCTCTATACACAACACCACACAGCCCTCCATACACAACACCACACAACCCTCTATACACAACACCACACACCCCTCCATACACAACACCACACACCCCTCTATACACAACACCACACAACCCTCTATACACAACACCACAAACCCCTCTATACACAACACCACACCCCCCTCTATACACATCACAACACCCCCCTCTATACACAACACCACACCCCCCTCCATACACAACACCACACCCCCCTCCATACACAACACCACACCCCCCTCTATACACAACACCACACACCCCTCTATACACAACACCACACCCCCCTCTATACACAACACCACAAACCCCTCTATACACAACACCACACACCCCTCTATACACAACACCACACACCCTCTATACACAACACCACACCCCCCTCCATACACAACACCACACCCCCCTCCATACACAACACCACACCCCCTCTATACACAACACCACACACCCCTCTATACACAACACCACACACCCCTCTATACACAACACCACACCCCCCTCTATACACAACACCACAAACCCCTCTATACACAACACCACACCCCCCTCTATACACAACACCACACACCCCTCCATACACAACACCACACACCCCACAAAACACAACACCACACACAAACACCCTCCATTATCACAACACCACACACCCCCTCTATATCCACCACCACACCCCCCCCCATACAAAAACACCACACCCCCCCCCATCACAACCCACACCCCCCTCTATACACAACACCACACCCCCTCTAAACACAACACCCCCCCCCCCCTCTATACACAACACCACACCCCCCTCTATACACAACACCACAAACCCTCTATACACAACACCACACCCCCCTCTATACACAACACCACACCCCCCTCTATACACAACACCACACCCCCCTCTATACACAACACCACAAACCCCTCTATACACAACACCACACCCCCCTCTATACACAACACCACACACCCCTCTATACACAACACCACACACCCCTCTATACACAACACCACACACCCCTCTATATACAACACCACACAACCCTCTATACACAACACCACACACCCTCTATGCACAACACCACACACCCTCTATACACAACACCACACAACCCTCTATACACAACACCACACACCCTCTATACACAACACCACACCCCTCTATACACAACACCACACAACCCTCTATACACAACACCACACACCCCTCTATACACAACACCACACACCCCTCTATACACAACACCACACACCCCTCTATACACAACACCACACACCCCTCTATACACAACACCACACAACCCTCTATACACAACACCACACATTGTAGGGGTGGTTTACCCCCTACTACAGCCTCATCCAGAACACCCCACACAGGGCGAGAGGTTTATCTGTGGAGCACAAGCAGTGAGTGGTTACATCCTGCAGAGCTGGAATCACCGACTTCTGATCTTTGCTCTTTTTGTTACAAAGTACAAGAAATATGCAAATAATCATCTCCAGATCCCAACGTCCTCCAGTTCCTTTTTTTTTCATTATTGCTATTTTCTATCTTTCGTCTTCTCTGTTCTCTGCAGCTCAAATGGGGAACCCTCCTCATAAGGCGGAGGCACCATGTAGGTGTGGGGAGGCTTATACACCAGAACCTGCTCCACTGAAACTTACATATCTTCTAGAGGGCTCATGCAAAAAGAGCTAGGACTATGCAGCACCACAAACTGGACGTAGTGTTCCTCAAGTCACATCTGACTCACTGAGCCTGGCTATGTGAATGGGATTAGAGCCAACCAGATACTCATCTGCAGACTGTTGTTTCGGCTTGTTGCCCCTCATCAGCGCAGAGTAGAGGACTGATTGTTTAGGTGAGGAGCTCTAAGGGAAGCTCAGTGTGAAGTTCTCTACAGAATCCAGTGATTAATAACTGTGATTTATATTAATACATTGTGAGCGCAGCTCTGGAGCATAATACTGAATGCAATCATGTATGTACAGTGACTGCACCAGCAGAATAGTGAGCGCAGCTCTGGAGGATAATACAGGATGTACCTCAGGATCATCGGGATAATAATTTGTACACAGTGACTGCACCAGCAGAATAGTGATCAGCTCTGGAGGATAATAAGGATGTAACTCAGTCATTACAGATAAGTAATGTATGACATACGCACCAGCAAATAGTGAGCGCAGCTTGGAGATAATACAGGATGTACCTCGGGATCAGTACGGGAAAGTAATTATGTACACGTGCTGCACCAGCAAAAGTATCAGCCTGGGGGATAAAACAGGATGAACTCAGGATCAGTACAGGAAAGTAATGTATTACACCGGCGCACCAGCAGAAATTGACGCACTCTGGAGGAAATACAGGGGGAACTCAGGATCATACGGGATAATAATGTATGTACAGGGACTGCACCAGCAAATAGGACGCAGCCGGGAGGATAATACAGATGTCCCTCAGGACAGTACAGTAAGAATGTATGTACACAATGATGCACCACAAATAGTGAGTGCGCCGGAGGATAAAAAGGGAGACCCAGGATCATACGGATAAAAAAAGTTTTTACATACTGCCCACAAAAGTGGTGCGCTCGGGAGATAATACAGATGACCTCGGGATCATGCAGGATAATAATGTTGTACATGACTGCACCAGCAAATAGTGATCGTCTGGGGGATAATACGGGAAAGTACCTCAGACATACGGGGAAAGTAATGAAAGTACAGTGACTGCACCAGCAAATAGGAGTGCAGCTCGGAGGATAATCAGGAGTAACTCGGGTCGTACAGGTAAAAATGTATGACATGACGCACCAGCAGAATAGTGAGTGCAGCCTGGGGGATAATACAGGATGTACCTCAACATACAGGATAACAACGAATCACCAAACCTTCACAAAAAATGAAAATAAAAATAACTTTTATTCAGGTACAAAAATAAAAAGGAGGTATAGCAAACACACCCTAGAAAGCCCTTTAAATACATCTTTTAACTAAAAACAACAGAGCACCCCCCAAAAAAGGGCGACCCCCGGCCCCATCTTCCTAAACCCTAAAATCCCTTGCAGACCCTACACAACCCCCCCTGAATTTTTAAAAAGGAATTAGTTTTTTGTCGGGAACAGTAAGGAAAAGAAAAGTTTTTATTTTTACTGCACCACAAATAGTGGGGGCACTGGGGAGGATAATGCAGGATGTAATCAGGTTCTACGGGATAAGTAATGTATGTAAACATGACTGCACCACATAAAGTGAGTGCACCTGGGGGAAACACAGGATAAAAACCAGATCATACAGGATAATTAATGTATGTACAGTGACTGAAACCACAGAAAATGAGCCACTCCGGAGGATAATACGGGGAAGTAACTCAGGATCTAAAGGATAATAAGTATTACATGACGCACCACAGAATAGTGAGTGCAGCTCTGGAGGGTAATTTACAGGAGAAACTCGGGAATACGGGTAATAATGTATTTACACAATGACCACCAGCAAATAGTAAAGGGCAGCTCGGGAGGATAAACAGGATTAACTCAGGATCAGTACAGGATAAGAATGAAATACGTGACTGCACCACAAAAGTGAGCCCAGCTCTGGAGCAAAAAGCGGGAGTAACCGGGATCAGTACGGGAAAGTAAGTATTGCACATACTGCACCAGCAAATAGTGAGCGCAGCTCGGAGGAAAATAAAGGATTAACAAGGAGATACAGGATAAGTAATTATGTAAGTGACTGCACCACAAATAGGAGCGCACTATGGGGGAAATACAGGATGTAACCAGGATCAAAACAGGAAAGTAAGTATGTACATGACTGCCCAGCAAATAGTGAGTCAGCTCTGGGGGATAATACAGGAGAAACTCGGTCAGTACGGGATAAGTAATGAGTACGGGGACGACCAGCAGAATATGAGTGCAGCCGGGAGTATAATACAGGTGTAACCGGGATATACGGGATAAGTAATGAAGACATTGACGCCAGCAGAATAGTGAGCGCAGCCTGGAGGATAAAAAGGGAGAAACCAGGATCATACAGGATAAGTAATTATGACAGTGACTGCACCACAAAATAGTAGCCCAGCTCTGGGAGAAACGGGTAACCAGATCATACAGGTAAGTAAGTTTACATGATGCCCAAGCAAATATGATGCAGTCGGGAGGATAAACGGGATGTAACCAGGATCATACAGATAAGTGAGAAAAAGTACAGTGACGCCCCAGCGAATAGGAGCGCAGCTCTGGGGGAAAAACGGGTTTTAACTCAGGATCATAAATAATAATGAATGTACAGTTACTAACCCAGCAAATAGTGAGTGCAGCTCTGGAGGATAAGCAGGATGTAACTCGGGATCAGAAAGGGATAAGTAATGTATTGCACAGTGACTGCACCAGCAGAATAGTGACGCAGCTCGGAGGATATTTCAGGATGTAACTCAGGATCAGACGGGAAAGAAATGATGTACACTGACTGCACCAGCAAATAGGGGTGAGCTCTGGAGGAATAAAAAGGATGTAACTCGGGATGATACAGGATAAGAAAATGTAAGTATATTACTGCCCACAGAATAGTGAGCCAGCTATGGAGGAAATACAGGAGAACTCAGGATCTAAGGATAATAAGATGTACGTGACTGCACCAAGAATAGTGAGTGCAGCCTGGGGATAATACAGGATGTAACTCAAATCATACAGGAAAATAATATGTACACAGTGACTGTACCTGCAGAATAGTGAGTGCAGCTCGAGGAAACACGGAAGTAACCGGGATCATACAGGGAAAGAAATGATGAAAATGACTGCACCAGCAGAATAGTGAGTGCAGCCTGAGGATAATACAGATTAACTCAGATCAGAGCAGGAAATTATGTATGACAATGACTGCACCCAAAATAGTGAGCGCAGTCTGGAGGATAAACAGGATTAACCAGGATCAACGGGATAAGTAATGTATGTACAGTGGGGCCCCAGCAAATATGAGGCAGCTCGGAGGATAAACGGGATGTAACTCAGATCAGACAGGATAAAAAAGTTGTGCACAGTGACTCACCCAGAATAGGAGTGCGGCTCTGGAGGAAATACGGGGGTAACTCGGATCATACAGGATAAGTAATGTATGTACCACGACAGCCCAGCAAATGTGACGCAGCCTGGGGGAAAACGGGATGAACTCAGGAAAGTACAGGAAAGTAATGTTTTAAACAAGTGACGAAACCAGCAGAAAGTGGGAGCCAGCTCGGAGGAAAATACGGGATGAAACTCAGGATCAGTACAGGATAAGTTATTTGACCATGCTGCACCAGCAGAACAGCGGTCGGCTCTGGAGCAAATAAGGATTTTAAAAAAAATCTTAAAAATTTTGACGTAAAAATGGATTTAAATTTACTATGTTTTTAAAGTATCTAGAATAAATCTACAATGAAGTCCACACATTTGTGAAACAAGATATTATTATACAGGAGATCAGGGGCACCAGAATCACTTACACCTAATGATAAAACTGCTGTGAAATTGAGAGTCAATAACTTCTATTTAAACATCTTTTCTTGGAGTTTTTTTTATTTTACTGCTCTGGTGACAAACCCCAAAGCCATGTCTAGTCCCATCATCTTCATCTTCTGTCAGAAGATCAGGACATGGATTAATCCGCATCTCCTGAGATCTCTGCTTATTGTTAGAAAACAGGAATATTCTTGTTCATATTCAGATGCTGAATGCCTGTTCTGAGCGGGGTCCGCTCACACAGCAAAGGTTTTGTTACATTTTCAGTGCATCAGTCGCCTATGAGTGACAGAGCGCAGCTAAATTGCTCGTAACCGGACTCCCGGAGATGGTTTTTTACCTGCACTGATACATTGTGACATGTCCATCAGCTGTGTGTGCAGGACTAGGCCTGGAGGGGTTCTGAAGCTGCTGGGTGTCAGCATAAAGGTTGCCATTCACTGACAGCTCAGAAGATGCCACAGGTTATGTAATGAGTGTCCAGGCTTTCCCTGAGAACCACAGTCATGTATTGGAGCTGATGGGTGTGAGGGACTCAGCTGAGGTTCAGGTCAGGAACTTCTTAATGTCTTCAATTTTGTTCCTTGTTGATTTGCTCATTTTACTTTTCTGTTTGCCCTGAGTCTGGAGATCCACATCCTTCTTCTCAGCAGCAGTGAAGAGGAAGATCTCGGCCACCAGTCTCCCCACGCTCGGCTGCTTCTCCAGGAGCCTCTGCTTCACCTTCTCTGCACTGTCATCCAAGTCATCAATCACAACAATCATCTTCCTCTTCCCTGAAGAAGACAAAAAAAGGAAAGACAGATGACATAACAGAGGAGGAGGAAGAGAAAGAGGAGGAAGATGAAAGAAGGAGGAAGAAGAGGAGGAAGAGGAGGATACGACATGAGCGAGCTCAAAGAAGAAGATAGAGAAAAGAGAACGGAAGAAGATTAGGATAAAACAGCAGCGAACTCAAAGAAGAAGATGAGGATAAGACATGAGCGAGCTCAAAGAAGAAGATGAGGATAAGACATGAGCGAGCTCAAAGAAGAAGATGAGGATAAGACATGAGCGAGCTCAAAGAAGAAGATGAGGATAAGACATGAGCGAGCTCAAAGAAGAAGATGAGGATAAGACATGAGCGAGCTCAAAAAAGAACATGTGGATAAGACATGAGCGAGCTCAAAGAAGAAGTTTAGGATAATACATTAGCGAGCTCAAAGAAGAAGATGAGCATAAGACATGAGCGAGCTCGAAGAAGAAGATGAGGATAAGACATGAGCGAGCTCGAAGAAGAAGATGAGGATAAGACATGAGCGAGCTCAAAGAAGAAGATGAGGATAAGACATGAGCGAGCTCAAAGAAGAAGATGAGGATAAGACATGAGCGAGCTCAAAGAAGAAGATGAGGATAAGACATGAGCGAGCTCAAAGAAGAAGATGAGGATAAGACATGAGCGAGCTCAAAGAAGAAGATGAGGATAAGACATGAGCGAGCTCAAAGAAGAAGATGAGGATTAGACATGAGCGATCTCGAAGAAGAAGATAAGGATAAGACATGAGCGAGCTCAAAGAAGAAAAAGAGGATAAGTCATGAGTGAGCTCAAAGAAGAAGATGAGGATAAGACATGAGCAAGCTCAAAGAAGAAGATGAGGAACTTCCGTTTCCGGCGCCATCATGGAGTGAGGACGCGGCCGGAGCTCCGCGACTTCGGGACGTACCCGCAGCTACATACCCGCCAGAAAAGCCTGCTACGCACTCCCTCCGCTGCAGAATACCTCGGGGAACCTAGAGGACCGCTCCGGAGCCGGTAAAACTGCGATATAGCGCAGGAATCCCGTGCATTACTCACTGGCCGGAAACCGCGCTCCAAGCCCGCCAGGAAGCGAGGTGCGCCGCGCTGCTGAGTTTCATAAGCAGACAGTGTCCTTCAATCAGACTCCTGGCAGCCCTTGTACAAACGGCTAAACAGATCCCTGACCAGCCCGGGACTACCTCCCTGCATCTCACTGAGGCAAACCTGGCAGGAACTAACATTTAACCCTGAGACTCCCTGCTGTTCCTAGTCTTTTGAAGGGGTTAATATCAGTGCTGAGCTGAGGGCAGGTCATCCCCACACCCCTCCTCCAGCTCCTCGGACGCTTGCTTCTATTTAACCCTCAAACTCCCTGATGCTGCAAGTTAACTAAGGGAAACAGTCTCTCCCTGGGGCTGAGGGCTCTTCACCCTGGAGCCCCCCTGCAGGCTACCTAACTGATTGTTTGCTTGCCAATATTCAACCCTCAGATTCCCTGCTGCTGCCAGCCAACTGAAGGAGACAATCTCTCTCTTGACCTTCCGGCTCTCCACCCTGAAACCCCCCTGTAGGCTGAGTGACTGCTTGCTAATATTTAACCCGCAGACTCCTTACTGCTACCAGCCAACTAAAGGGGACAATCTCTCTCTGGACCTTCCGGCTCTCCACCCTGGAACCCACCTGTAGGCTGCGTGACTGCTTGCTAATATTTAACCCCTTGACTCCCTGTTGCTGCCAACCAATTGAAGGGGACAATTCTTCTCTAGAAGTGCTGGCTCCTTACCCTAGAGCCTCACTACGGGCCATTTGATAGCTTGCTATTTCATGCTCCTACTGTCTACTGACCTCATCTGCAGTGCCAAGAACCCTGCTTCCAGTATATCAGTCTGGCAAAGTCTTGAACGATACCTGTATTGTGGACATTCCTAGCTGATGTTTGGTTAACCCAACATAACAGTGGCCCATACCACATACTTACGCAGCTGATCCTGAGCAGCGCCACCCATCTGCACCATCACCAGTGATTGCCATAAATTAGGAACAGGCTCCGCTATACCAGACAACTGGGAGGAAAAGCTTTCCCACGCTATATTATAGCTTGACCGCCAGCACCGCCAATCTGCAGACCTGCAGTTTTATATGGAAAAATACCTGTGTAAAATGGGTCGTACAAAAAGTGCCAAACAGCAAGGCAGAGAAGCCAAGACTCCATCGGCCTCTGCACCAGACCTCTCAGATCAACCCCCGCAACAAGACTCCATGGAGGACTCTCTCCCGGTGTCCGAATGGGATATCGCCGCTACCCCAGTAGTTGATTCCTCTGCAACCAATGCAGGGCCAGAGATATCCTCAGATACTACTCTCCTACAACTAGATCCCTCGAGCACAGACTTCAAATCCATAGTGGCCGAGGTCGCAAAGCAAATATCAGTAGACCTCCAACAGTCCTTAATGGCGTCTGTTGCAAGAATTGTGGCTCAGGTGAAAATTCACACAGAGCGTTTGGACGACCATGAGCTTCAAATTCAAGAAATGAGATCTGATATTGAAAAAGCTCGCTCAGAACTTTTCAGTGTCACCCAGGAGAACAAACGCCTGAGTGATAAAATTGATGACCTTGAGAATAGATCTCGAAGAAACAATTTAAGAATTTTAGGAATTTCAGAAGCGATACTCCCCAGGGATTTGCCTATCCTTTGCGAACGAGATCTCCCAGAAGCCTTAGGCCTGAAGAGACCTTGCAAGGTGGAACGGGCACATAGGCTAGGCCCAGACCTCAGAAGCGGATCTCGTGCACCTCAAGAGGACGATGTCCAGGCGGCTCTGAGGGAGAGACCACGCCAGGTCATTTGCAAATTCTTGGACTTTACCGACAAGGTAGCAATCCTTGATCTTTGAAGACGTTTCGGCGGAAGTCGTTAGGAAACGGAGAGCATTTTCCACCATCTGTTCTGACTTATTTCATAAGCAGATCAAGTTTGCCCTTCTCTACTCGGCAGTCTTGAAAGTGTTCCATAGAAATGGAAACATCTCAACTTTCCACTGTCCAGAAGCAGCTAGACGGCATTTCAATCCACAAAGGGAGGACCCTCGATCTTCACCTCCTCCTTTATCGCCAGAGAGATCTGCCCTATCATCAAGATTCTCTCTACACTCTAGTAAGAATTCCGACCCCTTAGAAGAAGAAAACGGTCCTTCACAATCTGCTCGTTCGGGAAGCCCAAAGGAACAGAGGAAACATCAGGCATCCAAGATGACTCCTTGAACGGACTACTCCATCGTCTAGATCTTGCCTTGCTTGCATCCTGCGAGCCCTTCAGTTTTGCTTCATGACTCTGACCAAGTTAATTTGTGACTTAGGGGTTCTTCAGTGAGCCCTCAGACGTTCACCATTCAATGTATCCTTTCACTATCCAGGGACTAGACTTTGGTTATTGGCCCGTACATAGGCATTTGACCCACGGGTTTGTTGCTTGTGAAGGGGGTGGCGGGGGCGGTCTCCTTTGGCCCCCCTGGGCCGGGCGTTATGGCCGGCCTGGGTGGGCTGACGGGGTCTGCCCCTGACCGGGCAATATGGGCAATTCAGGCTTTTAAAGATAGTTCCCCGTTGTTGCGGGGCGGTTTAGCTCCTGTACTGTAAGCTTTATATATCCTATGTCCCACTCCAGGATGGAAAAAAGAGAAGTCTCGTTGCACATCTATGTGAGGGAACTTTTGTATTGTTCTTTTCCCTCAGCGTGCTGGAGATGGTCTCTCCCTAAGTTTCAGTTTTGTTTTTGGTTATGCTGCACCTGCCAGTCACTCTCCACCTACTTCTTTGATGCAATCACTCCATGCGGATAGTAACATGGAATGTCAAAGGTCTACGCTCTCCCAGTAAACGTTTAATGATTCTGCGCCATCTAAAGCGTCTGAAGATAGATATTGCCCTCTTGCAGGAGACCCACCTGCCTGACAAGGATTTTGTGAGGATGAAGAGATTATGGGTAGGCGGGGTCTAGGGGTCCCCGGCGGTTGACAATAAAGCGGGAGTTTTTACGGGGGTGGGGGCTTGTGTCCGAGGAACTGTTGTCGGTCACAAGCATGATAGCCAAGGGCGATGGTGCAACACTACTATTCAAATAGCAGGGGAACTCTTATCTATACATAATATCTACGGTCCTAATCTGGGAAGTCAGCACTTCTTCAATCAATTAGAGACAAACATACTTGGGGATGTTGTAGACTTTAAGCTCATTGGGGGGGATTTTAACTCGACCATGCACCACCGGGAAGATAGGAGGGGTTCCCTAACTCTTAGAACTCCTCGTAGTGGTAAGTCATGCCTGGCCAGACTTGCAGACAATGTAAATGTTAGCGATATATGGAGATTACATAACCCTGAAGGAAGGGAATATTCCCATTATTCACACCCACATGCTTCATGGTCAAGAATTGACTATATTTTTGTGCCACGACACCTCACTTCGAGAGTGGAGGAGGTACATATAGGCGACCTCAAAATTTCAGATCATTCTTCGGTAGTCTGTTCCCTCTTGGACCGTTTACCACGGGGATGAGATTATATATGGAGGTTCCCCTCATTCTTGACCAAAAGCGAGGAGTTTAATGAGACCCTCCAGGGCTGGTGGCAGGAGTTCCACTCTTTTAATGAGATACACTCGGATAACCCACAATTATACTGGGACACCGCCAAAGCGGTCATAAGAGGAAAATTGATAGAGTATGCCTCCCGAACCAAAAAACTCTTGTCCCATAAAATCAGTAACTTGAGTGAGGAGCTGCGATCTGCATACAATAGATTTCAGTGCCAACCCTCCCCTGAAGCCAAACTTAACTGGAAACTGGCAAAACGAAATTACGAGACATGGCTTGAGAAAAGAGAACTATTCTTCAAATCTAAAATGGATGCCAGGTTGTTGCGGTATGGGAACAAACCGGGCCGTCTCTTGGCCAGATTTGCAAAAGGACGTTTTCCCCCAGCCCCCATCCCTGCTTTGAAAGATCATAATGGGATCCTAAAGTCAAAAGGGACGGAAGTTACTGAGATTTTACGCTCCTTTTACCAAAAATTATATGAGGATGAACATTTAAATGATCAAGCCTCCCATGCCTGGTTCCAAAAAATTGTGATTCTGGGCCTCACTAGAGAAGAAGCAGATCTTCTAGGTGCCCCCATTACCCTTGCAGAAATTGAAAGCACTATCACAAAATTGAAAAACGGGAAAGCCCCAGGCCCAGATGGCTTCACTGGGGAATTCTTTAAAGTTCTGAAATCCAACATCTCACTGCCCCTACAAAACTTGTTTAATTCATATCTATCAGGGACCCCCATTCCTACCTCAATGAATACCGCCCATATCAAGATTATCCCGAAACCAGGGAGGGACCCGGCCCAAGCCACTTCCTACCGACCTATCTCCCTAATAAATTTAGATCTCAAACTTTTATCCAAAATTATGGCGGACCGGCTGGCCCCCTTTATCCCTAGATTAATCGGCAAACATCAAGTGGGCTTTGTCCAAGGCAGATCGGCAGTAGCCAACATTAGAAAAGTTTTACTAGTGCTTGATGAGATCCAAAAACACCCTAGCAAGCATAGCTCTTCGGCCCTGGTCACAGTAGATACAGAAAAGGCCTTTGATTGTGTCGACTGGGGATGGCTGGGCATGGTTCTTGACAAAATAGGGCTCACTGGCCCATATCGCACGTTCTTAAACTCTCTCTATGCCAACCCGGAGGCAAGAATCTGTATACCTGGCTTTGTGTCTGGGCCCTTTGCTTTGCAGCGTGGCACTAGGCAGGGATGCCCCCTCTCCCCCTATCTCTTTAATCTGGCTATAGAACCCTTTGCTAGATTTATCATTACATCAAATATTTTTGAGGGCATAGCAGTCCAACAACACGAGCAAAAAGCAACATTTTTTGCTGATGATGTCCTGTTTTTTCTAGAACACCCAGAAAGGGATCTCCCAGAGCTATTTCACCAACTACGCCTTTTCCGTACGTATTCTGGATTTAGAATAAATGAATCCAAGTCAGAGATTCTCAGACTGGCCCCCAAAGCACCACCATTATCGTTAGATCCAACAAACACCCCGTTATCAATCGCTAAATCTTCGATTAAGTACCTAGGATTGTTTATTGGTAAATCTCCGGACTCACTCTACAATCTAAACTACCCTCCTCTTATCCTGAAAGTTCTCGGTGAGTTAGAGAGATGGTCCAAATTACCCCTTTCATTTTTAGCAAGATGTCACTTAATTCGAAGGATGAGCTTTCCGAAACTCCTCTATCCCCTCCAGACCATCCCCTTACTCTTAAAACACTCTGATATAAAAAAATTGAAAACAGGGTTCTCAAAATTTATCTGGGCCAATAAAAAGCCCAGGATTGCCCTGACTAAGCTTATGACCCCTAGACAATGTGGCGGTGTAAACCTCCCGGATGTGAGAAAATACAATTTAGCATGCAATCTTAGACACTGTCTGGATTGGATCAAACGGACATCCTACTATTCCAACACTGACCTAGAATCATTGCTCACGTCTCCGTGGGACCTCTCTGCCCTCCTCCACACCAGGTTTGGTAGCATCCCGCTAAACATCAGGTCCTGCTCCCTGATGCGAGACACCATTGCGACATGGAAGATATGTCGCAAGTTATTTAAACTACCGGCATTCCTTAGTAAACACATGCCCCTCCAAGGACACCCAGAATTTCCGCAGGGAGTGAGAAACAGCCATATCTCTGAATGGAAGGCAAAGGGTCTAGAAAAGGTAGGACATTTTTACAATAACAGGTCCCTCAGATATTTCTCCTTTCCTGAGTTGCAACACTCTTACTCCATCCCTTCCTCTCATTTTCTTAGCTACAGCCAAGTGATTAGCTTTATGAGATCTAGGGTTATAAAACTAGATAAAGAATTTCCTTCTAACATCTTTGATACAATTGTTGGACCAG
This sequence comes from Phyllomedusa bahiana, assembly GCA_025379985.1. NCBI lineage: Eukaryota > Metazoa > Chordata > Amphibia > Anura > Hylidae > Phyllomedusa > Phyllomedusa bahiana. Next base: position 458 of record JAODAL010047743.1, on the reverse strand, counting down.
AATCAAGCAGTCATACTCTCTCTGTGTTGTACGCCAAGTTGCGGGACTCATCTATCCCAGAGGAGCCGTCCTCGATATTCTCTAGATGGGAAGTCGACCTCCCAAATATTGGTGCCCCACAAGCTTCATTGGAAGGGTGGAATAAAATCTGTAAGTCAATCATTAGCGAAAATTGGCGAGAAACATACTTTCGTATCATTCACCACGCAATTTATGGGTTCAATATCCCACCACATCCCCGGGCCCCCAACCGTAAAATAGCTTGCCCTAAATGTGGTCAGCTAAAGACAAATCTGATTCATGGTCTGTGGTTTTGCCCCCAAACCCAACGTTCTGGCTCAAATTTTCTTGATGCTCTAAGCATAAGCAGTTACTGGTTTTCTCCCCCAGTCTTCTCCCCTTTCATGACTTTCCTGACTCAGTCGCACTCCGTAAATCCTCACATTTTTCTCCCGGGC
>JAODAL010047742.1:0-29617 GCA_025379985.1 Phyllomedusa bahiana | reverse complement strand
AGAAATGAGCTGGGTTCAAATACCTTCCTCAGCCACTTTCTGATACCACCACCCCCCTGATCCCACACTCTGCTGCCAGTTTCTCCATCTGCCTACCACCATCTTTACCAGGGACTGGTATTGCAACCCACCTCCACACTCTGTCATTGCGCCACTCTCTGACCTCATGCTGCTGCTGCTGTTGCTGGTGCCGTGGCCTCCACACTGTGTAATTGTGCCACTCTCTGACCTCATGCTGCTTCTGCTGTTGTTGCTGCTGTGGTCACCTCCACACCCTGTCATTGTGCCACTCTCTGAACTCATGCTGCTGCTAATGCCGTGACCTCCACACTGTCATTGTGCCACTCTCTGACCTCATGCTGTTGCTCCTGCCCTCACCTCCACTCTGTCATTGTGCCACTCTGTGGCCTACTGTTTTTGCCACGTCCAGAATTTGTCATTGTGCCACTGTCTGACCTCATGCTGCTGCTGTTGATGACGTCAACTCCACACTGTGTCATTGTGCCACTTTGTGGGCTCCTGATGTTGCTGCCACCTCCAGAATTTGTAATTGTCCCCACTCTGTGGCCTACTCATGCTGCTGCCAAGTGACCGCTATCTCACTGGAACACCCTGTTGTTTCCTAATGCTGTTTCCACCCTCACCACTCTATGATGTTGCAGCTATGTTTAGTTTTTCCCTTCTTTTCACCTGTCAGAAAGAATGGGAAGGGATCAGGTTTGGTCATAGCCAAAAGCAGGAATGGATACAGAACACAGAAGACACCAAATATCCCATTTACTGGTCATCCTGTTTTGGATAAAACTCCTGTTTGTTTTTGGCCTTAGCAATACTGATGGATTATTGACCGATTGAAAGTGGACACTGAGGGATGAAAGGAAGGGCAAAATGATCAGAGACGTCAATGCAAAATTACTGGAAACACCCTCTCCACTCATTCGGGGGGGGGTGGGGCCTCTACATGTATCAGCGTTTAACAGAACAGGTTCTGTCATATTTTGTGATGGTTTAAAGCTCTGGCCTCATGGAGTGACCCCTGCTGTGCTGTCCCCTTACTGTGCTGCGATCTGTAGCGGCTCCAGTAATCTACTTCTGTGTTTTTTTACGCTATGGTAGGATCTTAGCCTTCAGCTTGTTTTTTTTCCAGCTGGCGCTGCCATGACTTTATCAGGCTACATTCCCGCTTCAGTTTTTTGGTCAGTTTTGCCCTCTTAAGCGCCCAGGGAATTTTAGAGTGAAGCGATTCTAAGAGCGACGGCAGTCATATGCGTCTCATACTAAAACACAGCATTGTATGAAGACCAAACCAAGCTCCCCCTGCATAATTAACCATGCACAACGTTCTACAGCACCCTACAGGCTCTGTTTAGCCAGGAAATAGCTGTTTTTTAACGCGATTCATCCCAAAGTAATTCGGACCAAAATGGATTTTGTCGGAAAATTCAGCGAAGTCGGCGATCCGAATTTTTGAGAAATTCGCCCATCTCTACTTGTAGTATTCATTGGTACTATTTTAGGGTTAAGGGGGTTGTCTCTCTACAAAGATTAGCTTTAAACATGTAATTAACATTTGATGTGTGAGTACTTCATAATGTCGGTAAGTGGCTATGTAGCAGGATTGCAGCTGACACCCGCTGGTAACAGCACGAAATTAACAGGAATGCATATAGGTGGTCACTAAAGGATTAAATTGCCAATCAGTCTTTAACCCCTTTTCCCATTATATAATATATATTTCCATCATAATGCTGTCAACATGGCATTTAGGCAGTCATGCAGATTAAAAATAAAAAAGTAGGTAGTAATACATAAAAATTGGTATTGTAGAATATGTAGTGAGCTGCAGAATAAAATTAACATGTCATTTATACCGCACAAAACGCCAAAAAATGGCACAATTGCAATTTTTTTTTTCTGTTCCAGTCCACAAAGAAGTTTTGGTGGGTTTCTCAGTAAATGATATGGCACATAAAGTGGTACCATCAAAAAATGTAACTTGTTCTGAACAAAAACAAGCCTTATTCTGGCCATGTAGGCAAAAGAAATAAAGTTATGGCTCTTAGAAAGTGGAATAAAAAAAAAAACTGAGGGCAGCATAAACAAAAATCGCTGAGTTAAACCACCAATCATTTTTGTAGTATGAAGAATGGCATTATATAAACAGATTTTTTTAGTAACTTTATGCCATGTATTTTATTTCACATTTTAGCAGTCTTTAAATTCACTTAATCATACCTACTTGTCATTCATTTTCAGTAATAAAAATAATCATACCCTTAGGCTATGTCACCACAGCACACGAAAATGGGTGGATTTTCGGCAGTTTTAGTATTTTGAAACCGCTGATAATCCTACCGTTTATCCAGCCCATACACTTTAACAGAACCTGTAGATTAGCGGCGGATTTAGGAACATGTCGTATAATCCACTGGCATTTTGCCGTTGGTTTCCCATACAATCAACTGTATGGGCCGACAGCAAAAAAACGAGAACCGACCGCAGTTTTTGCAAAAATAGTGACAAAAACCGCGTTCATGCATCGGTTTTTGTCTGATGCTGTGTGGCCCTAGCCTTACTGCCAAACTTGTCTCTATTAAGTATTTTACAGAGTAATTAATTATTAAAAAAGCTAATTGGTCTGTCAGGGCATGATAAAGAAAAGACAATCACACTCATACTTATCTCCCAGACACTCCTGTTCAGTCCCAGCGGTCGTCCTGTTCACCTCTACTGAAGCCGTGAACGGGCATCGACAGATGCAGGCAATCACTGGCCGAACAGTCCCATGCACGTGGCATGTTATTGGCTTCACCTGTCACATGAACAATGAACATTCATTGCTTCAGCAGAGGAAAATGAGAAGGCCGCCGCGATTGAACGAAAGCATCTGGGAGGTAAGTATGAGTCTTCTATTCTTTATCATGCCCCCAACAGACCAACAAGTATTCATGGCTCCCAGAACACCCCTTTAAAACATGTAGTCAAAGATAAATAAAGACTATTACCAAATATATTGTTCTGATTTTTCTTTTATTCAAAGTTACAGCAGATCTTAATCACCTGCTTTTGCACACAAGCTTCCCTAGGTTACAAGCCACCCCTCTGTGCTCTAACAGGCTATAGTTGTGGCCAAGATGGAAACAGCACTCCCTGCTCAGTTTGTTATTTTGAAGACGGGAGCTTGTTTACATTACTTACTGACAAGCTTTAACCCTTTAGTGCTCTGTAACCTTGTGCACTGCTGTTTACAAACCTCCATTACTAATGTCCGTCGAACAAGATAATCTAGGAAGTATCATTTACTGCTGTAAAGTCACCCATAGCCTAACCAGGAAGTTATTTTAAAGTTGACTGCGGCTCTGTAAAACAGCATGGTAAGAAAACCCCTGTAAGTGTTGTGCCACAGCTAGGTAAACCTACGTATAATTTATTTGCTAATGAAAAACATGGTAAGTGCCAGGTGGCTAGAAGTCAATGTAAGAGCATACAGGATATCATTTATTTGATTATTTTTTCTTGTGTTATTTCATATCCTATTTATATATTTCAGTGCTAATTTGTAGCATATGACTAGTTCAATAGAATTTATATAACTTTTGGATTTTTAATCTGGTAGTCTAAAATTTATCATAGAAATTAGAAGTTAGTTGGAACATCCCATCCTGAGATTCAACAATATTTTAATGCTAATGATGATTGACGGGGAAACTTGTACACAACAGGATGGCAATTAATGTGTAAGTTCCTCCATATAAAGGTTGTCTGGTTCTGCATTATAGACTTTATGGATGTATTATGTTTTTTCGATGTGTGTTTTTTAAATTTATTTTTATTATTATGTGTATGGCCATAGGTACTGTCATAATCTGGTAGAGATAATCTGCTGCACATATTGGGCATGCACGCTACTCAGCCTGCCGGCTAATGCTTCTATACTGTAGATGCCAGTAGCTCCCTCAACAAAATGTCACACTATACCAAGTAGTGTGAAAATGCATACATACATTGGGCAGATACACATTATTTAAGCAATTCCCTCCTGACTAGCAAACGTGACAGCCAGCAATTTTATAGTGTATGCAGTAGTAAGGGATGATGTTCCGAACAGAATGTCATCACTTACGGCCTTTGAAAAGGCGATGTGAAAAGGTGCCATGGTAGATGGCCGATATGTGTCACAGAGGTGCCTGGCCTCGGTGAAGTAAATAACCTTAGGTTACTGACACTTTGTGAATGTTAACATAGCTGTTTTCAAGCAGCTGATCCGGAATAGATTTTTACTGAACAGCTGGGTGGGATAATTACTCCCATGTATCCAGGCCAGGTTTTGTCTGGCCTATATAAGCCAGAGGGCTTAGGTGAGCTGGGGTGTGGTTATCAGTCTGAAGTGTGTTTGACTGTGGGTAGGTTCGATATACCTGCAATGGTATATAACTTATTATGACCTTGCCTTGCAGGACGCTAAAGAGAATTCCAAATTAAAAGTAAAAATCCTGGCACACCTTGGTGTCACCTTAATGGTCCAGACTGAGAGGGTACACCACTGGGTATATAGTATGGGCAAACCTCCAAGGTCCCGGCTGTTTGACTACTGGTCCAGAAGTGGTTACACCTGGAGGTATGTTCCTCAGATCAAATGGTGGACCAGGTTGTCATAGACCAGTTCATACACTCTCTTCTGCAACCCGTACAGTTCTGGGTTACGCAGGGCGACCCCTAGATGGCAGATGACCTTGTGAGACTGGTTGAGAAGTTCCATGCCATGGAGAAATCCAATATTCCCACACCATGGGAGGTCTTAGAAACCTGAAATCTCCATAATGGGAAGCCCAGAGAGACTTGGACACTCAGAAACCAGGATCCAAAACCTCATGAGAGGATTGTGCCAGGGGCAAGACCTAGTGACCAAAGGGATTTCTAGGGTGATCATTTGTTGGATATGTTGGGCCCCATCATATGGACTGTTCCGCAGCCCACCGCAGTTCCCTCTTTGCGCAGCCTGCTTGCAGCACTATACCAACCAGTGGGGAGGGAACCCAGATATGTGAAATAACTGTAAATGGGACCCTAGTCTTGGAACTATTGGACTCAGGAAGCTTGATCACTCTCATCTCGGCCTCTCTCCCTCATGTGTTGGTTCCCGGTAAAAAGTTGAGGGTCACATATATCCATGGAGACACCAAAGTTTCCCCAGAGGTCCAGATTAAACCTGGAGGCCGGGATGCCTTGTCAGTTGTCACATAATGTTGGGGTGGTACAATGCTTACTACATGATGTGATTGTTGGCTGTGACTGCGCTTTGTTATGGGACCACTGGGGAAAAGTTGCTCTGCCAAGTTTCCCAGGGTACCTAATAGCCACCGGGATGGGGGACCAGAGGTAATCCTGAAGTTTCCTCTGTCTTTCCTGGTGGAGGACAATGAGGAAGAGGCAACCTCACAGGAAACTGTCCCCGACTTGGAGGTGTCCAAGTACAGCCCAAATCCAAGACTTGATATTAAAAGAGGTGTGACGGTCCTCAATGGTTACCCCCAGAGCCTGGAGCAGATGACCGGTTCCCTCCCTTTCCCCTGAGTCATAAAATGTTATACTGAGTGACCAAAATAAGGGAAAAGGTGGTGGAGCAGCTAACAGTACGAGGACCATATAGACATATGGTCATGGATATGTCCCACTCCCATACATTGAAAGGTCACCTAGGTGCAGACAAAACCTCAATAGCGTCCTGCAGCATTCCTATTGGCCAGGATGTTACCGGGAGATTTGGGATTACTGTCAATCTTGTCCCATGTGCCAGGTCACCTCTCCAGTAGCACACTTTTGTAGCTCTTTGGACCCCTTTGAAATGACAGGAATTGATCTAGTAGGGCCATGGCTGAAGTCAGCTAGGGGGCATCAATTCATCCTCATAATCATTGATCATGCCACCTGTTACCCTGAAGCTATCCCCCTATGAAACCACTTGTCCTAAAATATTGCAGGGGAGCTACTCTATGACTTCTCCCGAACAGGATTCCCAGATATCCTAATGGACCAGAACCCCATTCATATCTAAAGTGAATGAGAGAACAGTGCAAAGTGTTAAAAGTTACATAAGGGGCAGTTGCGCAAAACATAGTCCTTACCACCCTCAGATGGATGGCCTCGTTGAGTGATTTCATAAGACATTGAAGGCCATGCTGAGGAAGGTGGTAGAGCAAGATTGGCAGGGCTGGCTACCTTATCTATTGTTCTTGATTAGAAAAGCTCCCCACAGCGTTTTCACCCTTGGAACTTCTGTATGGCTAGTATCCTAGAGGTCTCTTGGATGTGACGAAGGTGATCTGGGAAAGAAAGATCACAACACCCTATTAGAGTGTAATGGAACATATAGCCCAGATGCAGTAGAGGATGTCCAGGGTGATGCCAAATGTAAAGGAGGCACAAGAGGTCAGGCAAGGGTCTATAATAGTTCCACCCGGGCGAGATAATTTAATCCAGAATATTGGGTACCAGTGCCCACCGTTGAGGGAAATTTCCTAGCTAAGTGGCAGGGTCCATACAAGATAGTTGAAGGGAGGTCAATTCTAGGGTTCATCAGCCAGTGACGAGGAAGCCCTTTCAGATCTACTATGTTAAGCTAATCCAACACCGGAAGGAGAGATACCCTCCTGAGGCTTCTTGCCTGGCGACTCCAAGTCAAACATAGAAGCCTTTCAAATCTTGATGACCCTATCCCCTTTTCAAAAACAACAGTATAAGGAACTACTGCAGAGGAATCAAGATCTGTTCATGGAAAACCCCAGCGATACCAATGTGATAGAGCCAGGGGCGTTGCTAGGGTCCTAAAACATCCGGGGCTCGGGCCCTTTGTGTTTTTCTGTGTAGGGCTGGGTTCACACGACTCTTTCCCCCGCTCCTCAATGTGAACTGCGGTGTTTTTTTACCGGGAAAAACCTTCTGTTCCTGTCACTAATTTTCTGCACATCCACAACATATCCCGTCCATCTCCTTCAGCCGTCCACTGTACAGTAAAAAATCACCAATGACAAATTTACTTTTTCAGAACTTCTCACCCTTCAATGACATACCCCTAACCAGTCACCAAAACATACACCTACACATGGAGCAAACTAACCAGAACAATGATTGTGACTAAAAACACTCCTACAAAACCAAACCCCAAACTATTAGCTACTTAAGGCTCAAATTATTCCTCCAGACCCCCTGACCGAACGCAACCCCCACATGTGACTATCCACTGCACACAGGCCCTAGAGACATATATTACCGCCATACAAGACCAGATAGTGTAGATACTAGTTTATGTAGACTCTGCAGACATATAGTGATTACACTGCAGTTACATTTTAGTGACTCACCGGAGACGTACTTCTTCTGATCAGCGTCGTTCACTTTCCCGTTTCTTCTCCATCTGTCACACCTTCATGCTGAGTTGCTCCGGCCCAAGACTCGTCCCCTGAGGATTTGGACACAAATATCTTAGAATCCTCACATTTCCAGCAACTCCTTAATTATAGGATAGCATCCCCTCCAGTTAGGGTTAAAGGGCACTGAAGCAGTATATGGGGCCACAGGCAGATATATGGGGCCACAGGTAGGTTTATAGGGCCACAGGCAGTATATAGGGGCCACCTCAAGTATATAGGGGCCACAGGGCAGGTATATGGTCCACAGGCGGTATATAGGGGGCACAGGCAGTAATGGGCGCCACCAGGACATGTATATAGGTGCACTGGGGCAGTATATGTTGCCACAGGCATATAATGGGGGCACTGAGGCAGTATATATGGCCAAAAGAAGGTATATAGGGGCACTGAGGCAGAATATAGGTCATGAGGCAGTATATGGCTCTCTGAGGCATAAAATGCGGGGGCCACAGGCAGTATATAGTGACACAGGCCAGTATATGGGGGCCACAGGCAGGTTTATAGGGACACAGGCAGGTAATAGGGGGCCACAGGCAGGTATATAGGTGTACAGGCAGCATATGGTGGCCACAAGCAGGCATATGGTGGCCACAGGCAGGCGTATGGGGGCCACAGGCAGGCGTATGGGGGCCACAGGTAGGCGTATGGGGTCCACAGGCAGGGATATGGGGGCCACAGGCAGGGATATTGGGGCCACAGCAGGATATTGTGGGCCACAGGCAGGGAATGGGGCCACAGGCATGCATATGGGGCCACAGGCAGGGATATGGGTGCCACATGCGGGATATGGGAGCCACAGGCAGGGATATGGGGCCACAGGCAGGAATATGGGGCCACAGAGAGGGATATGGGGGCACAGCAGGCATTATAGGGGCACCGGCAGGGATATGGGGGCCACAGGCAGGCATATAGGGCACAGCAGGATATGGAGGCCACAGGCAGTATAGTGGGGGCCACAGGCAGGGATATGTGGGACACAGGCAGGGATATGGGGCTACGGCATATTTGGGGGCCACAGGCAGGGATAGGGGGCGCACAGCAGGATTAGGGTGGCCACAGGCAGGCGTATGGGGGCCACGGCAGGCATTATAGGGGCACAGTCAGTATATAGGGCACTGAGGCAGGTAAACGCGGTTAAAAATAACAACATTCATACTCACACCTAACTCCCCCGCGAGCGCGCTCTGAACCTCATCAGCCCGCGCTCCTCGGGCGCACGCCTATGACGCCCTGTGGCGCCCGAGGAAGAGGCAGCGTCGCGATGACATCACATAATCCGCGACGCTGCCGCTGAGGCGCCCAGGGCCGCGGCGGGTCCTCAGCTGCGTGGTGAGGAACCCGGTGCCCCGCTGTGTCGGACCTGCGGGTGTCCACACTGGCTGCGGGCAGGGAGCGCTCGCGCTCTCTGCTCCGCGAGAAGCCCTCAGCTGAGTGTGCTCGCGGACGCAATACATTTTTTGCACTGAAGGCCAGTCGGTGCTCCAGGCCCAGGGGCAGAGGCCTGTAGCCCGGGAGACATCGGGCCAGGGGGGTTTTAATTCGGGGCCCGAGCCCCGAATAAATCAGCCTAGCGACGCCCCTGATATATCATAATCCTTATGGAGCCCCAAGTGAGAGTGAACCTGAAGCCTTATGGGATCCCTGAGGCCCACCAGGAGGTCATTTTTAGAGAAGGCCAGGATATGATAGAAGTGGGGTAATTGAGAGGTCCAAAAGTGGGTAGTCCAGTCCCTCATGTTAACGCCAAAATCAAACAGAGAATGGAGATTTTGCAATGAGTAATGAAGTATAAACGGTTGATGCTTATCCTATGCCCAGGGTAGATGAGCTGGTCAAGTGATTAGGACTTGTGAGATATATTAGCACCCTAGACCTCATTAAGGGATATTGCCAGATACAGCTGTTAAAAGAGGCTAGGGAGAAAATTGCTGTGTTACAGGGAGCCCTCTCCACCTTTCAGTGGGCCATGGACCAGGTTCTACGTCCCATATGAAGTATGCAGCTGAATGACATTGTTATCTTCAATCATGACTGGGAGAGTCAACTCAGAAAAGTTCAAGCCATCCTTAGCGCCTTAAGGAAGGTCGGGTTTACAACTAACTCAAACAAATGTGCCATAGGGATTGAGGGGACTAGATACCTCGGCTGCATATTGGGGAGAGGGTAGATTAAAAACCAAGTGAATAAGGTAGAGGCTATTCAGAATTGGCCCTACCCACTCACCAAACATCAAGTCAAGGAATTTCTTGGCATTATGGGCTACTATAGGCAGTTCGCCCCCAGGTTTGCAGAAATAACCATTCCATTGACCAACTTCACAAAGGGCACAAAGTGGTCTCCTGAAGCAGAGAGGGTCTTTCAGGAGTTCAAAAAGGCCCTGTGTAGACAACCAGTGTTGGTAGCCCCACACTACTTTTGTGAATTTGTGGCCCAGATAGAGGTCTCCTATGTGGGTCTGGGTGCAGTCATCTCTCAGGTAGTGAACGGGAAAGAGCACCTAGTGATAGACCTAAGCAGAAAACTGTACGGAGCAGAGAGAAATGACACCATCATTGAAAAGGAATGTGTGGCCATAAAGTGGGTACTAGACTCCTTCAGTTATTTCCTGTTGAGGAGGAGGTTCAAGCTAGTATCAGACCATGCCCCACTAAAGTGGATGTGGGAGAAGAAAAGTAATAATACTCAGGTACCTGTTGGTACCTTGCCCTACAGGAGTTTCCATTCACAATATAGCATGGGCCGGGCAAGCTGCAGTAGAATGCAGATGACCTGTCAAGACTTTACAGTCTGGTGGCTGAAGGTGCCCAAACCCCCAGCTTAGAGAAGAGGGGAGGGGTACATGAAAAGGAACAAGGTGCCATGGTGGTCATCCGATACATGTCACCAAAGTGTGTGGCCTCAGTGAAGTAAAGCCAGTAGTCTTTTGTCAGTAACCTTAAGAGCTATGTGGGATGACTACACCTTTGTATCAAGGCCAGGAGGCTTAGGTGAGCTGGAGTGTGATTCCCAGTCTGAAGTGGGACTGTGGGCAAGGATTGATATACCTGCTGCGGCATATAGCATGCGACTGCCACATTCCCCTGATGCTGATGGGAAAAGAACCTATGAACCACTGAACTGACTGAGTTGGGTTAACTTTTTTTGCACATGAACTGTATATGAGTTTTTTTTTTTTGCTGAAATCAAGCTCATTTTGTTGTGTATACAATTTGCATCAAAATAAAGCCTTTTGACGTCTGGGAGAGCTTTAGTTACAAATGAGAATCTCAGAATGCGTTTTGGAACTGTTTCAGATTATCCTCTTGGTTTCAAATGCAGATGTTGCTAGGCGAGCCACCTATTTGAGCTTGGACTTTCGACGCTCTAATAAGCTGGAGGAGGAAGTTATTGGGGCAAGTGTACAGAGATGCTGGATATGGCCACAGCATTACTTTGAGATATACCTTAATGGATCAAGTGGCGAATGGACATGAAGCGAGGATCAAACGCATCTGTTCTGAGGAGGTGGTGGTGGTGGTGGGGGCAAGATCGGAGAACTTGAGGGAGGCGAGTTCACAGTTAAAAATACGAAATGTCATAGCATATCTGATATGTTTTCACTTATCGTTGCATAATAGCAATAACGAAGGACACTTTGTTCTACAAGTGCAGTGTATAACATATTTCAACCTATATGTTTTTTGGGGGTGTTGAAAAGTTTGAAAAGTTGCATTTTGGAGCGTAATCGTGTGGATTCTTTTTGCACAAATGTTCCTATGGACTACGATACTCGTGATTTCAACATGTATAATTTACTCAGTTATTGTATACTCTGGAATGTGTAATAAAAAGATTTAAAAGAAAATAAAGCCTTTTTTTGGATTGCAAATAGAGTCCCCATTTGAGCTGATCTCCACAAACCATAGACATAATAATAAAAATAAATGTAAAAGATACACATCCAAAACACATCAATAAAGTGTAAAAAATACAGTGTACAGCATAAAAAAAAGATATGCAGTGGCAGATTAGGCACTTACCCAATACCTGAAATAAATTTCAGCAATGACTGCATAAGAAGCTCAGGTTATGTACAACACAAAATACTTTTTTTAATCAGCAAGTATGCGCCACCTACTGGAAGCTGTAGAAGTGTCATCTGTCAGAATGTATTGTATAGAACTTGCTTGAAGATCCTAACATATTACACATCCATTAAAAAAAAAAATATATATATATATATATATATATATATATATATACATGTTATTTATATAGTTTCTGGAAGTACTTCATATATATACATAGTAACCTATGGGCAAAAAAGTGAGTTTTAGACCTAAACAGTTCATGGACTGTGGTGCTAGGAATGGTGGTTATACTCATATAAGTGTCTCTATAAAATTAAAGTTCACTATGTAAAATGCTGAGCACTATTCAAAATATTTGTCCTGATGCCTTCATTCTCAGCACATGGAGTTTCCATTTTATGCAGCCTGCTATAGCAACTAAAATGTATTTGATCGAACCATGGTTTGTCTATTTGACAAAAAAAAAAAAAAAATATAGTATATATGATATATATCTATATAAATATATATATATATATATATATAGATATATAATTTGTTAAATCAAAAGAATTTAATATAGTCAACTTTTAAAAATCTTTAATCAATGTTGGTGGTGCCACTAGCAATGAGCATCCGGGCACATGCCCTGGACTTTTGGCCTATGCCTCAGTTCCCGTTGAACTGTATTTATGCCCTCAGGACAAAAAAAAGATACATATTCTAGTGAAACAGGGAGCAGTCAGCTCACTGCCCACCATTCACTCTAGTAGGTCACCAGTGCCTTCAGGTATGTGGTGTATGAGACCACTACGTACAGGTTATTGTAAAGTTAATAGTAAAGTTATTGCTCTGCCTTGGCTGAGCCTACAGAATGGAATTTTTAGCTTAAAGGGGTTGTGTGAAAAACCCCCAAAAATAAGAACATATAATGTTGAAATACTAAGTATAAGCAGTAAATCTATGTCACAATACAGTGTTTGAGCTACTTACCAATACTGGTATATTGCATAATATTGCCATGCTGGATTTCTCCTCACTGGGCTAGTGGACAGAGTTGCAGTTGCTAGGTTCACTGTTTGAAAACTGCACGTCCCACAAAAGCCAATGCCTTCCGCAGAACTATAGATTATATATACTATATCCACACCAAATTTATTTATATATAACAATGTATACACACATATATATGCATACTTTTATTTGAAACAGTTTCCTTTCTATACTGCAGAGCCATCTCTTACACGACAGGTCTGTCAGGCTTAGCACAGCACACATGCTCAATTATGTCATTTAGCCTTGCTAGGAAGTAACTGGTCTGTTCTACTGCCTGTACTCTGCAGTCTAGGACAGGTTTTGGCACAGGAAGGAGCCCAGCGGCCATTTTCTTTTGCTATAATGATTATCCCCTAGACAAAAAAAAGCAGACTTTTATAATTAAATGTATTTAGGCATTTTTCATTATAAAATTTAGTTTATGTAATTATTTTCTTCGTTCTGGGAGAATCCCTGTAACAATGGAACAGGAAAGGTAAGTAATGGTGTATTTTTGTGGAATAAGCACACAGATGGGCACTTTATTTTGTTGGAGACACAAGGGTGGACATAAAGGGAAAATTATTGTGTGGGAGCAAAGTTATTTTGGGGCTGACAGGGAATATTATTATTATTCATTTTAAAGCACTGATTTCAAGGCACTGTATGTGTTTATATAATGGTGTAGCGGCAGCAGGATTAATGTAGGCTATCCTGAAGTGATGGGTTTGCAGATTACTTTTGAAAGTTTTAAAGAAAAAGGAGAGTCTGAAGGGTTGTGGAACTGAGTTCCAGAGTGTGGGAGATGCACAGGAGAAATCTTTGAGGCGGTTGTGTGAAATGCTAACAAAAGGAGAGCTGAGAAGGATGTCCTTTGAAGATCAAGATTGCAAAAGGGGAGGTATCTGAAGGTTAAGGTCAAGATGTATAGCTCTTGGGAGCCTTGTATATCATGGTTAGCAGTTTGAACTGAATTTGCTGGGGAGCAAGAATGCTAGATGGCAGGTCACAGAGAAGGATGCTGCAGTAGTCTAGGTGGGGAATGACAAGAGCATGAACTAGCATCAAAGTTAGGGAAAGAGCAGGGTCGAGAAATATTTTTCAAGTGGAGGCGGCAAACATAGGTAAAAGCTAAGATGCGGAAGTGTGGTGTGAAGGACAAGGAAAAAGCAAAAGTTATCTTGAGGCAGCGGACTTGGGAGACCAGTGAGAGTGTGCAGCCATAGGCTGATAGATCTGGTAAGGGTGTGGAGTGGGATATAGAAAGTCGATGAACTCAGTTTGCTCCATGTTGAGTTTAAGAAGGCGAGAGGACAAGAAGGAAAATATGGATGAAGACATTCTGGGATCCAGGAAAACAGAGAGTTTATATCCGGGCCAGAGATGTATATTTAAGTGTCATCAGCGGAGACGTGGTACTGAAAGCCATAATATGCTATTAGCTGTCCCAGGCCAAGAGTTTAGAGGGCCCACGACTGACTCCTGAGCAACACTGACAGAGAGATTGTGAGAGAGGAAAGTTCAGTAAGAAGCACTAAATGGTTGATCAGCAAGGTATGATGAGATCCAGGATAGAGCCAAGACTATGATGCTAAGAAATGAGAGAGGGAGTGGTCGACAGTGCTGAAGGCAGAGGACAGGTCTAAGAAGAGAAGTACAGGGTAGTGGCTTCAGGCTTTCACAGTTACTAAGTCATTTTGACTTTGGTTAGGGCCGTTTCAGTAGAGCGGTGGGGTCAGAGATTAGACTGCGCTGGGTCAAGAAATAAGTTGAATGAGAGACGGGAGGACAATTCAAGATGTGCATATGGTTTAAGGAGTTTTTAAGCAAATGGGAGCAGAGAAATGGGGCAATAGTTGGATAAAGAGGAGGGGTCATAGGATGGCTTCTTGAACACGGGTGTAACAGTTGCATGTTGGAAAGAGAAAAAGGGGGGGGGAAGATGCAGTAGTTTTAAAGATAGGTTTAAAAAGGGTAGGGTTAAGATGGAGCTTACATATAAGGTTTGGGCTGCCATTGGGTCAAAATTACAGGTAGGAAGGTTGAATTTGGAGAGTAGAGTGGAGAGTTTGTTATTAGTATTTGAGAGGACACAAAGAAGGTACACTTTGTTAGGGGCACAAAGGGGGCATTAATAATTTTGGGGACACAAAGAGGGATTATTTTTTGAGGGCATTAAGGAGATATTATTACAGTGTGGGGCCAAAAGCAGGGGCAACTAAGTACATATTATTACAGCGTGAGGGCACACATAGGAGAGGACAGAAAGGAGAAATGTTTACTGTGTGGTGAACAACTATTACATTCTGGGGTGCACAAAGTAGGTATTCTGACTCCATATCTGCAGCAAGTGTAGAAATTTTATCAGGCCCCTGTGGAATGAAAGTTGGATTGAACTGTAAGAACTTACTTAGAATTTTTGTCGCAGTGTCAACTCAATGCTCCGGGGGTAGAAAAAGCAAAGGGGGTTTATTCCGGGTGAAACTTTTAGTTTACACCAAAGTAGTAGGTGAAAAAAATGTAACTTTACAGAGTTGGCAGGAATGAGGTTACAGTCTTCGTCAGACAAAAAGTGGAGAATGCTAGGAGAAGGGAGGAGTGAATCCCGAGCAACTAAAGGAAAATGAGAGGGCAAATTAAGACAATGAAAGCAGTAATAGAAATTACAATATGATTAGAACATGAAGTCATGGGCATGAACCCCCGTCTGAAATCTTTAGATTTCACTATTAATTCAAAATAAAAATGTTCTTGAACTGTAAGAAAAAAGAAAAACATGCAAAATTCAAAGTTAAAGTCTAGATAATATTTATAACAGTACATCGAAGAAGTTAAAAACCAATGGGAAAAACCTCTTCGGAATGGGGAAGCCGCAAAGATGCCATCACTTCCACCAACCATAGTAATCCAGTGGTAGATGTTATAGAATGGTACACGAGACAGTTCCTGATAGTACACCTTCCTTTTCAGTGTCATAATAAAAAACAAAAAAACACTTTTACTTGGCAAAGGAGAAGATAGCCGAGTTCAAGTGATTCGGACGGAAGAAAATACGTGTTGAACCTCCTTTAGTCACTGGTTAACCTCCACTTGCGTGTCTTTCCATCGTCGCTGGGCAGAACTTTGGTGATGAGACCCATATGGCCACTCATTACGATGATCATTCTTTTCCTTTAGGAGAACAAGGTCACCAACCCGGATGTTAGGTTTTGTCGTCTGCCACTTGTGACGGTTTTGCAGCATGTGGAGATACTCGACTTACAGCGGCCCCAGAATACATTAGAAAGGCGTTGTACTGTTTCCACTGACGTCTGTAGATGTTGATGCAGTCAAATGTGCCTAAAGGGAACTGGATCAGTCCCAATTTTGTGTAAGGAGTGTGGCTGGTGTTAGAATGGTTGGACAATCAGGGTCCGATAGATACTGGAATGAGTGGTCTTGCATTTATTTTTGCTGACACCTTCTGCAAGAAAGGTAACCAAAGTCTCATGGGTTTGAGAAACTTGTGATCCAAAAACATTGAGTCTAGAATCTTGCGTGCTCAAATTCCATTCATGCGTTCCAGATCCTCCATGTGGATGAATGTGTGGGGTTGAACTCCTTTGTGCATCCATTTTGGCTGACAAGAATTTATCAAGTTGCAGGCTCTTTACATGCTCAATGAAGTTTGTGCACAGTCGGATCTCAGTTGCTTGGCAGGTCCTCGTATGGAGAGAATCTTCGTAAGGGCATTTAATCGCAGAGGAATCCATTGATTCGATCCATTCAATGTGTATGCCCGAGTGCTGAGGGCAGGTAAATAACACGGCCCACCTTTTGCTGTTTGCAGCTCCACCACGAGATCTTGCGTGTGAATGACCAACCATGGCAAAGACGTCTACTCCAACATAAGTAAAGGGTGGATCTGATGCTCAACGTTCTGTTGGGAGATTCGCCATTTGTTGCTGTATTCAAGGTCTCCCTCTTAACTTATGGCACTTAACAACTTTACTGAAGTACTGAAGAGACCAACTCTTTTTAAAATCCTCAATCCACAGGCCTGCTGAGCGGATAGCACCTTCGTTAAACTGCCTACCCTGATGCTGGACTTGTTCATGGAGGTGTCGAATC
Organism: Phyllomedusa bahiana; assembly: GCA_025379985.1. Lineage (NCBI taxonomy): Eukaryota > Metazoa > Chordata > Amphibia > Anura > Hylidae > Phyllomedusa > Phyllomedusa bahiana. The sequence goes on along the minus strand of JAODAL010047742.1, from coordinate 12,993 downwards.
AACAATGTGGGCAATATGGTCTGACCGGTATGATGACAGGGTTACGTTCCTTGCTGCACAGATCAGATTTGCTTATTAGTCCACACTCTTAGCAGTTGGTGATTATCTATTGATGGATTCAGTTGGAAGTGTGTGTCTTTGGCAAATCAAACACCCTTTGTGATGTTGTGAATCTCCAGATTGTATTGCTTCTTGCTGTACACACCGGGATGATGACCTCTTCTGCAGTTCGATATCTGCAACTGAAGGGTGAATCCTTACAGATGTGCCAGCCATGCAACCCGGATGATCTGTGCTTTGCGAAGATTTGAGCAAATGTGGATAAAGAGAGCAATGGCTTACAAGTGATGACAATTGTGAGAAACGTTCAAGCGGGTGTGTCTGAGCCTTAGTTTAGGAACCACTGTGGTATAGGTGCGTAGAACTTGTTGCCGAATCTCCTTGTCAGACTCGGGTTCCACCAAATCATAACTGGCTTCAGTGGTAGTGAACCAGAGTCCTGAAACAGAAACTCGAGGAGTCAACCCACATGTGATCAATTAAGATGAGGCAGGGGCACATTTTGTTCCGACGGTCAGCTGGATCTTGAAGTCAGTAGGGATGTAATGCTCTGTTCAGGGGCGGAGAAGCTTCTGATGCGTTCCACTCTGTTGCATTAATTTACACATTAAATTGCTTTGTCTGGTTGTATAGGTATCCAAGTACAACCTTGCCTGTCTGTATAGAATGTACATGAACCAGTTGTAATGTCCCATTTAATCCTTTATACACTTTTCTGCATTTTCTACTGCTAGGACAGCTGCACATAGTTCGAGTTTGGGACAGATGCGAAGGTTTTGTAGTTAGCTTGCCTTTTCCTAGGGAATCACAGTGTGGCTTGCTGTCCTAGCAAGACAACACTTCAGGTAGGCCTACTGCAGCTATGGCTTCCCATGGATGCATCGAGAAGACATGAAATTCTTCCTAACAGCAGCTGTAAAGGAAGTGGGAACTGTATCAACGTGGGACCTGAAGTTGCTCCAACACTTTCAAAGATTCTTGCATGCTTCCCACTGTGTTGTTTCTCAGTAGGTAGCTGTGTGTCCCAGTATACAGTCTCTGTAGTTAGCTGTTCTCAGTAGCATCTTACATGAATGGTAATTGGATGCTTATAAATCAAGAGGGTCGTATACCACTGTTCACAACAGACAAGATTCCCGCTTAGTGAAAGGTTTGTCACAGGGTGACACTTGAAATGTAAACATGTCTTGTTTGACGTCCCACAGTAAACCTAGGCTGCGCTGAATGGGAGGGGAATCAGAACCAAGATTTAAGGTCTTTTAAATTGGTAGCATGGTCAACCAAGGAAATGCATCCATTACCTCTGACTGTTAGGATGATTTCGTGAAGCCTGAGGTTTGCACTAGACAGATTTCCTGTGTTCTGGTGAGGAGATCAATTGCTTCTTTGTGGTAGGAAGATTTAGTCGCTATATCTACATAAAAGTTCTTCTTCAACAAAATGGACGAAGCGTCGGATCCAAAATCCTCTTCCTGCTTGTGCGGTACTTCTCAGTCCATCTGATTGTACTGCATGAGAGGGGGTGTTGCCAAAGACAAGTACTTTCAACTTAATACAAATCAACACATTTAATATAAATTCCAATATCCATAATAATCAAATAAATTCTTATAACAACCTCTCTAATAATCATATAACAAAATCATAACATACATCCAACATCCCCCTTAACAATAAAAAACCCCCCCCCCCCCCGACCCAAAACCCCCCCCCCCCCCCCAAAACCAAACCAACACCCCCCCCCCCCCCCCCCCCCCCCATTAAAAAAAATAAAAAACAATATACCCCCCCTACCCCCCCCCCCCCCCCCACCCCCCCCCCCCCCCCCCCCCCCCCCCCCCCCCCCCCCCCCCCCCCCCCCCCCCCCCCCCCCCATCCTTCCCTTTCACGGAGCGGATTAGTACTCCTAGGAGACTATTGTTGAGATTTGGGCCCGGTGAGGAGCAGGTTGTTGAGAGAAATGCCTTCAGCTGAGCGCTGGAATCAAACACAACTCTAATTTGTTTAGGTTTTGCGAGGGTGATTACACGCCAAAAGATGGGAGGTACCAGCATTCTTCTCCTTCCTCTAGTGTGGTGCGGTTCTGCCATGGTCCCTGTCAAATATGTTCTGCATAAAGTCCACATAATGTTCTAATTTCTGGTTCCTCTTTAAAGTTCGTTTTAAAGAAGAGAATCTAGCAACTGCTTGCTGTAGATTGTTTGGTAGTTTGCTCTCTGAGTGCGAAGAGGGTAGTGGTGCTACCCAGCTTGTTGGAGTCATCTTGGCAAACTCCCTTTCCATAATCTTAAGAAAGATTCCTTGTCTTCTCGTGCAGGTGCTAGTTTGTTGTCCCCCCCCCCTTCACTGTTAGACTAAGACTGCTGATCCAAGACTGTCATCACAGGATGAGGAAGAAAGATTGTTATCTTCTAGTCTGTGGTCTGCCACTACCAGTGAGTTCTCTTTTTCCAGTATGGTATGGACATGGTTGAAATGGGTGCTGCGACCATTTGGTAAAACATGGGTTTTTGAATGAGAAATCTTTGTGGCTTCTTTAATCTGGTTATTGCAAACGTTTCCTATGATCACCCAGCCTAGACAAGGCGTTGAGCAAATGGAGCATCATGAGGTCAATTGATTTGCTGCTACCTTGTGTACCAGGAGAATGTCTCTGCCGAGCAGAAGTAGGATGTTTGCGTTCTTGTCAAGAGCAGGATTCAGTGGACTATAGGCCTTAGATGACGTATGATGAAGAGCACTTCTGGCTCGTAGGAATTTCCTCTCTGTTAGACGGTATTTGGTTGCCATTTCAACATGTGTTGGTAAGGGTATCCTGACCTTGTTGTCAAGTGAAGCTACCATGAGTCAGCTGGCTCTCTTTCCAGAGACCTCTGTGACGCCACTGAAGGTACCAATGTTAAGGGTAGGGTGTCTCCTTCAAGGTTGAACAAATCAAAGAGTTCAGATCTTGCAAGTGTTCCGGTTGCTTTGATCATCCAATATGGCATATACCTTTAGGACTCTTTCTGGATGATCCTTGAGGATACTACGTTGTACATGAATATTTTGCACACGACTTGACATAGAGACCTTCACCACAAACTTCTGTGCATGACGAAGATACGGTGGTAGGATTTACAGTTTGGTCCAATTTCTCCCCGCCATGCTTTGCACTGGCGGTGACTGGGAGGATGGCTCAATGCTGTATGAGATGATGAAGTGCTTGCCAATTGGTCTACACTGTCACATTCAATGCTATTATAACAGCTGTACAATCTTTAGCGAAATGTTCTGTTGGAAGCACAACATTTGTAAAGAATCAAATTTTGTCAAAAGCTCTTTGCGTTCCTGAAGCGGTTTCTTTCTGAAGCCGATGCATTTCTTGAGAGGATGTGGTTTCCTGTGAATTGGGCATAGACGATTTGGGTTTTCAATTTTCTCACCTTGACTGCTCTTCTGTGGAGATGATGTAAGGTGCAGGAAGAAGTCAGGTCTTTTTTACTGATACAGTCCTCTACGATTCCTTAGTTAGAGCGTGACTTGTCTCTTAGGAGGAGATGAAGTAGGACCGCCAGACTCACTGTATAAGAAGCTTGGGTCATTCTTGGACTCTGCAATGTCTTTATGAACTAACAGGAAGTAGGAGAAATGGAGAAAGAAACGTGTACTCCCTTTTGTATCTTGACCCGAGGGCTGTCACTTTTCTTGAATTGTTGTATGGCAGTTGGAAACTTTGGGTTAACCCACGAGCAGTGTCCAGGTAACTGAGGCCAGGTAAGTGAGTGTCTGCTTTTGCCATGAAGCTCAAAGAGTCAGATCACTGAGTACTTGGAATTCTCATTGTCCTTGCCGGATATTTTTGGGAAACTTATGAAGCTGTGTAAACAGACATCTATATGGTTTAAGGGATGCAATAGCTCGTTCTAGTCTCTCCAAGCAGCCTCTAGACCTGACCACAGGATTTTGCAATCATGAACAGCTCTGAGTCTCTTGACACGTTCTGATGGACTGGCGGGCCAGCCATCTGATGCAGGTCCAGCCCCCCCCCCCCCCCCCCCCCCCCCCCCCCCCCCCCCCCCCCCCCCCCCCCCACCCCCCCCCCCCCCCCCCCCGCCCCCCCCCCCCCCCCCCCCCCCCCCCCTCCCCCCCCTGTTCTTCAGCAGCTGTGATGCCTATATCTTCATTGCTGTTCTAAAGGCATCATTTCAGGATCTGTAGTTCTCATGGCTGAGTCATCAACATGGTGAGGCTTGTTTTAGTAAGAATCACGACGGACATGAACATTGCAAACTTCTGACATGTCTGAACCTTTCTACTTAAGGCAGGTAATTGTAGGCTGGATTAGTGCTGATCATGTTGTTAGTGGTAGTATGATTAAGGAGACATAGGGACATATGGAGCTGCATAAGCATTCATTGTAAGAGCTGTTTAAATTCAATTTTATGTGAGCTGGATCGGCTTGGTTGTCAGGGGATGGACACACTTGCTGGCATATTGGTTTGGACCTTGATATCTTTGTATTGAGGTTGCAGAGGTGTATGGCATTGGTGCATTATGATGTGTGAAGGAGTTACAGGATGACAGCATGGATGTAGGACTGTTCTGCATCGAATGCCGTTGCAGGTTCTGAAGAAGGTTCTGTCGCCTTAGTTGCACTGATGAAAAATCTGAACTGTCAGGAATGTTGGTGGCATTCAGAGATTCGCTGTTTTGGTCTTAGCACATAGTCTCTTGTGCGCTGGTTACAGGGTCTTCTACAGCAACGAACTTAGGCTGGAGTTGATTCCTTCACGTTCCACTAGCTGCTGGTTCAAGAACCTTTAATCATGCCATGGCGGTGGCATGTTCAATTGTTTCTTGCAGAGTTTCCATATCAGCGCTCTTTTGCATGCTGTTTCTGCTTCCACAGATGCCCTTTTCTGTGCTGTTTCTGCTTCCATAGCTGCCCTTTTCTGAGCTGTTTCTGCTTCCATAGATGCCCTTTTTTGTGCAAACTCTGCCTGTATTACAAGTAGCTCTGCTTCGGCACGTGCTCTTATGAGATGTTCACTGAGCCGTAGAATATCTTGAGATCGTGACTTAGATGATCTTTTTGGAAATGCTTAGTAGATTTGGAAACATAGGATGATGTTTTCTGCAGTGTGTGGCTCTTGTCATTAATTTGGAATTAGTTTCACTTATCAGTTTTCACGTTCATTATTAAGGCGCTGGCCGCTGGAGCAATTCTTGTAGTGAATCTGGGGTATTAAGCTTCTTGTAAAACATCACAGTAATCAGAACTTTAATTTGTATAGTGTTCATACATAGCAGAGAGTTGTCCTAGGGCTCCTTCTAGTGGTGTTTCATTGCATCACCAACTGTGAGATGTGGGAGAATAGTGACCTAAGCAGTTGTTTCCCATTGATCATGTAGCTTCATAAAGTATTTCACTTTTTGCTTTCAAGATTCTCTCTGACTTTCCATGTAGGCGTGAGTTAGACGTTTTGCTCTCTCACTAGGTTGATGGAGTAGGATTCCTATCATCTTGCGCTCTAGCTGGTCATGTGAGTGTGTGCCTGCACCATGATGTAACACACAGGCAGAATATAAGATGGAGGAATGGATGATTTGCATAGAGAGTCTAAGCTGTATTTCGAGCTGAAGCTGCGATGCACACTGCAGACTGATGCTTGCTTGTCATGTCACAACACTGCAGCGTATGTGGTAATCTCTGCTGAAGCGTGAGCTTATCTAGTGTTTCTAAATCATCTTTTCACTATCTGACTCCATATTGACAGCAAGTGTAGAAATTCATCAGGCCCCTGTGGTCAATGAAGTATGGATTGACGTAAGAACTTACTCTGAATCTTGTCAGACAGTGTCAACTCAACTGCTCGGCGTGTATGAAGACAGCAACAGGAGTTTATTCCAGGCTGAATTCTTGTAGTTTACACCAAAGTGTAGGTGAAAAGATGAGAACTTTACAGAGTTGGTGCAGAGATGAGGTTTACAGTTCTTCTAGGTCAGACAGAAAAGATGGAGAATGCTAGGAGAAGGGGGAGCTGAATACCCACAGAGCACTCATACAGGAAGAATGTTTAAGAGGACAACTTAAGACAATGCAAAGCAGTAATAGAAATTACAATACTGATTATGAACCATGAAGTCATGGACATGACAGTAGGCAATATAAGTATGTTCCAACATTGTTGTTGTATGGGGTACCAGAGAGGACACAAGTACTATGTAATGTGAAAAGGGGGGCACCAATATTGGCATGGGGACTAGCAGAAGAAATGGGATTTTGCTGCAACCAGATGCTACATACAGTGCAGGAGGGCTTTGATGTATTGTTAGTGTTAAAAATGTCTGTAAAAAAGCCACCTAAAAATTATTTTTACATGGCAAAAAATGCATGCATGAAAGAGGTCTTATAGTTGTCTTGGCTCAGATGAAGAAGAAAAGGCTGACTACAATCAAAGAAGATGTCACCTGTGTGTCATTAGGATATTTACATTTATCTACAAACTGACCATTCTTTGGCGACTGCATTATTTTTCGGTATACTATAACACAGCTTACAGAGGTAAACTACTGTTTCTAAGCCTGCTAAGTTACAGTCTTCAATTATCACTACATTATGTGGACACAAAAATATTAAAGCTTTTCAGAAAAAAATGGATCAATGAAACACATCCATATACTTCTGAAACGATCCCATAGAAATTACAAAACGTCACCTGTCAGGTAAAGAAATGCTAACTAGCTGCAAGGGTAATCTTCATAATCTAATTATCCCTTCCTGATGTTTAGTAGCAAAAACACTGCAGAGAGAGAGAAAAGAAACTGACAGAATTGTTTCAATGTCAATGGTTACTATAGCAGCAAGTTTCCACCTCACACAAACAGTACAAAGTGATTGTGTGTTCCTTAGCTTGCAATGTGTGGGGCACTTCTAAGACAGCTGTGTAACTCAGCAAAACCCCTAAAACCATCCCACTTCCTTTCCCACCATAGATCCAAATCTTCACTACAACTTAGGTGTTAAAATAGAGACAGCTGAAAATGTATAGTCAAGACCTTAAAAAGGCATAGTGATGTATTCTCATTATTGTACTAGTCAGCATTTTAGAAATGTAATGTTATACAGAATACTTTTTTCTCATATACAACTGACTGTCATAATGGTGGATCTGAGCACTGTATCACAAGCACATGTTGACCATAACAGTTCTCCAGGCAAAAAAAATAAAAATTAAGCCCAATGAAATTTTTATAACCAAATATAAAAACACAGACTATTAATATTATACTAAAAAAAGTGCTGATTTTGGTGTGGATTTACTGGAGATTTTCCGCTGTGGATAGTGATGAGTGATTACTAGTGATGAGCGATTACGTTGACTATCGTCATCGGGTCGATAGTCGATATCGTCAATTATCAAGACGATTTCCGATAGTCGATAATAGATTATTGCGATGACCATTAAAGTCTATGGGAGTGGAACACACCTTCATTTCTTACACCCAACATGGCTGGAGAAGCTGGAATTAAACATCCACAACAGTCAATGGATACCGGCTACATCTTAGCAATACACTTAGGTTTATAAAGCCACAGAAAAAAAAGCTCACAGACCATTCACAATCCCTGTCTTGTACCCACTGCATGGACCCTTAAACCTGCATCACCCACAAATTAAAAGTGCCAGAGGGCAGTATGATTAGAACCATCCATTTTACTTGACTGGACATTGAATATCTGTCCTGGAACGCAGCATGAGCCCCAAACCTGCATGACCCAGATTAAAAAGTGCCGGAAAAGGATTCTTTCAACCACCATTTTGTTTCATGGAATTGACTATTACTGTTCTGGTCCACAGCATGAGCCCAACTGCATGACCCGATTTAAAAAGTGTCGGAAATAGAGTCTTTGGAACCACCATTTTTGTTGATAACTGGACATTGACTTTATCTGTCCTATACCGCGATGACCATTAAACCTGTCTGACACCCACAGATTAAATAAAGTGCTGGCGAAAGAGGTCTCTTCAACCACCATTTTAGTTGAACTGGACATTGACTATATCTGTCCTGTTCCGCAGAATGACCATTAAACCTGTCTGACCCACACGATTAAAAAGTACCAGAAATAGAGTCTTTGAAACCACCATTTTAGTTGAACTGGACATAGACTATCCCTGTCCTGGCCACAGCTGAGCCCCAAAACCTGCATGACCCCCAGATTTAAAAAGTGCGGATATTAGAGTCTTTGAACCACCATTTTGTTGAACTGGAGACATTGATATGCCTGCCCTGTACCTACAGCATGACCCCTTAAACCTGTTTGACACACAGATCACTAAGTGGCACTTGTGCTATTTGCTACAGTGACTGTCATTTAGTATATTTTTTGGTAACTGACATTTGTTACAGAATTTTATTTAGGGATGTTTGATATATAGTTTTACATTATTATCATTTTGCTTTTTTTTCAAGTGTGATTAACACAACATACACCCTCCCTGCAGTTTTTTAAGGTATTTTTTACACGTGTAGATGTGTTAATTCATCAGCACACCCAATAAGTAATAAAAAATGTCCTAATCATTCCCAATACACCTTCTTAATTGAGAAGATCATTAGCCTCCTGGGCTTCTGAGATGATTCAGCCAATCAATTCAATGGTTTCATTTTTCCTCAAAATCGTTCTTCAGTGATTAGGGGACGACTCCCTGGAGATCCAATAATGCTGACCCTTAGTGACTCCAGCCCCAGAAAATTTTAAGCCTCATATTGTGCAATTTGTGTCAGCCCTGGAGCCTTTTTTGACACTACTTAACTCACAGAAATCACCTTTTTCCAAAATCCTGATTTTTTAGGAAATTTGAAGCTCTCTGATTGCCCTAACGGTGAGAGCCAGTGCTGCCGTCAGCCATCTGTTAACACGGAGGTCCAGCTGCCAGGGCCAGACTTACAGTGGGTGTGGTGAGAGCCCAGGCTAGCGTCTGTCATCTATTAACACGCAGGTTCAGCTGCCAGGGCACCTAAAAATACACCTGCGGTGACGACAAAATTGCTGTATTCAAATTTAAGTGCAAGGTGCCTCTATCAACAAAGCTGGACTGGGCCAAAGTGAAAAAACACCTATCTGAAATGTATACGGATAATAAACGGTATTTTTTGCACCTAAAAATACACCTGCGGTGACGACAAAATTGCTGTATTCAAATTTAAGTGCAAGGTGCCTCTATCAACAAAGCTGGACTGCGCCAAAGTGAAAAAAACATGTATCTGAAATGTATACGGATAATAAACGGTATTTTTTGCACCTAAAAATACACCTGCGGTGACGACAAAATTGCTGTATTCAAATTTAAGTGCAAGGTGCCTCTATCAACAAAGCTGGACTGGGCAAAAGTGAAAAAAACACCTATCTGAAATGTATACGGATAATAAACGGTATTTTTTGCACCTAAAAATACACCTGCGGTGACGACAAAATTGCTGTATTCAAATTTAAGTGCAAGGTGCCTCTATCAACAAAGCTGGACTGCGCCAAAGTGAAAAAACACGTATCTGAAATGTATACAGATAATAAACGGTATTTTTTGCACCTAAAAATACACCTGCGGTGACGACAAAATTGCTGTATTCAAATTTAAGTGCAAGGTGCCTCTATCAACAAAGCTGGACTGGGCAAAAGTGAAAAAACACATATCTGAAATGTATACGGATAATAAACTGTATTTTTTGCACCTAAAAATACACCTGCGGTGACGACAAAATTGCTGTATTCAAATTTAAGTGCAAGGTGCCTCTATCAACAAAGCTGGACTGGGCAAAAGTGAAAAAACACCTATCTGAAATGTATACGGATAATAAACGGTATTTTTTGCACCTAAAAATACACCTGCGGTGACGACAAAATTGCTGTATTCAAATTTAAGTGCAAGGTGCCTCTATCAACAAAGCTGGACTGGGCAAAAGTGAAAAAACACGTATCTGAAATGTATACGGATAATAAACGGTATTTTTTGCATCTAAAAATACACCTGCGGTGACGACAAAATTGCTGTATTCAAATTTAAGTGCAAGGTGCCTCTATCAACAAAGCTGGACTGCGCCAAAGTGAAAAAACACGTATCTGAAATGTATACAGATAATAAACGGTATTTTTTGCACCTAAAAATACACCTGCGGTGACGACAAAATTGCTGTATTCAAATTTAAGTGCAAGGTGCCTCTATCAACAAAGCTGGACTGGGCAAAAGTGAAAAAACACCTATCTGAAATGTATACGGATAATAAACTGTATTTTTTGCACCTAAAAATACACCTGCGGTGACGACAAAATTGCTGTATTCAAATTTAAGTGCAAGGTGCCTCTATCAACAAAGCTGGACTGGGCAAAAGTGAAAAAACACCTATCTGAAATGTATACAGATAATAAAAGTGGAGTTTTGCACCTAACAAATACACCTGCAGTTACTAGAAAAGATCTGTATCCTAATATAAGTTCAGGCTGCCCAACATACAAGTAATATTTCAACAGAAAACTGTTAATAAAAAGCCATTGCAATGCAATGTCTAAACAAAGTCTGGGCTGCACAATATCCAGTATCCTTTAAAGAGCTTGTCTGTGTTCGCCCGCGGCCCCCCCCCCCGCTCCACCCCGTGACTTTACAGGGCTAGATGCTCCTTTAAAATTCTCAGCCTAAGTACCTAAAATCTGCAAATCTCTAATCTACCTAAGTTCTAATGTTCACAGCTAAAAACATAGCTGTCTGTGTGAACAAAAAAGAACAATTTCGCTGAGCGGGTTTGCTGAGCTGTATGGACAGAGACCGAGAGCACGTCCTACCCCTATGAGACACTGCCCACACACTGATCAGAACAGGAAGGCTGTTCTATGTAAAACGAGGTCATGTGATTTTTTCCAGCCAATCACAACAATACACATCCAGTCATGACGTCGCACACACAGCTCACCTGCTCTATTCTCTAAGCGATTTGCGGGCCGCCAAAATGACAGGAAGCCCCTGAAAATGGTGCGATTTTAATAGATTATGCACAGATTTTCACCTAATTTATAGCGTAATCTAAAAAATCCGATCAACATAAAAACTGTGCCGATTTCAACTTTGTTGATAATAATTGCTCAACACTAGCGATTACGTTGACTATCGTCATCAGGTCAATAGTAGATATCGGCAATTATCAAGACGATTTCCGATAGTCGATAATGATTAACGCCGATGACCATTAAAGTCTATGGGAGAGGAACTTTCCTTACAACCAAACAGGGCTGGAGAAGCTGGAATTAACACCCAAACAACAGTCAAATGGATACGTGCTACATCTTGGGGCAACACACTTAGGGTATAAAAGCCACAGAAAAAAAGTCACAGACCATTCACTATCCCAGTCTTGTACCACAGCATGGCCCTTAAACCCGCATGACCCACAAAATTAAAAAGTGCCAGAAGGCAGAATTATTTGAACCACCATTTTACTTGAACTGGACATTGACTAACCCTGTCCTGGAACGCAGCATGACCTTAAACCTATCTGACCCCCAGATTAAAAAAGTGCCTGAAAAAGGAGTCTTTCAATACCATTTTAGTTGAAGTGGACATTGACTATGCCTGTCCTGGACCGCATTTTACCATTAAACTGTCTGACCCCCAGTTTAAAAAGTGCGGAAAAAGGAGTCTTTCAACCACCAATTTTAGTTGAACTGGACATATGACTATACCCGTTCTTGTACCACAGTATGATCATTAAACCTGTCCCGACCCACAGATTAAAAAGTGCCTGAAAAAAGGGGTCTTTGAACCACCATTTTAGTTGAACTGGACTTGACTATTCCCGTCCCGGACCGCAGTATGCCCATTAAACCTGTCTGACGCACAGATTAAAAGGTGCCGGAAAAAGGAGTCTTTCAACCACCATTTTTGTTGAACTGGACATTGACTATGCCTGTCCTGGACGGCAATATGACCATTAAACCTATCTGACCCACAGATTAAAAAAGTGCCGGAAAAAGGAGTCTTTGAACAACCATTTTAGTTGAAATGGACATTAACTATATCTGTCCTCTACCGCAGTATGACCATTAAACCTGTCTGACCCACAGATTAAAAAGTGCTGGGGAAAAGGAGTCTTTTAACCCCCAAATTTTTGCTGAAAATGGTCATATGACTATACCTGTTCTGTACCACAGTATGACCATTAAAACTGTCTGACCCACAGATTAAAAAGTGCCTGAAAAAGGAGTCTTTGAACCACCATTTTAGTTGAACTGGACATTACCCAATAAAACATAACATTTAATAGATATAAAATTAAAAGATAAACCCCAAGTGAATCACAAATAAATCTAGGGAAGAAAAGGAAGAAATATAGGACTCACAGTTTTGATGTTTGGGCTGAAGTCCAGGCAGAAAATTACAGGTGCTTAGTACAAGATGCAGTGCCTGTGGGAAAAAAAAAAACAAAAACCCACAATTACCCCAGATAAACTGCCAAATTGCGGGACATCAACCCAAAAAGGGCGGCTCCGCCAAGCTAGTCCTAGAAGATTCTACACTAAAGACATATATGCAGAAAAATATACATAGTATAACATAATATATACAAAAAAAACCAATAAGCCCGCACGTTTCCCCTTCACAGATATAAGGGTTCATCAGGGGGCATGAGGCTTTTTGAAAAGATGTAGATAAAAACCCGGGTGACCAGTAAAGATATAGATAGAAAGGTACACCCAAAATTATACTATTCGGTGCTCAGATATGTAGGCAGCAGCTGAGAAAATAACTGCCCCTACTTTATACCTTTCCCAAAACCCACCCAATGTATCGGAATAACCAATAAACTCACCCTAATGATCTAGATGCACCATATGACAAATCTTGTCCAGGGGTCCGGAGAAACCCCTGCCAAGCGCGCAGGGGAACGCAAAAGCAA